>CAUYLG010025247.1:0-62612 GCA_963573385.1 Cacajao melanocephalus
GGGAGTGTAAATTAGTTCAACCATTGTGGAAGACAGTGTGGCAATTTCTCAAGGATCTAGAAATAGAAATTCCATTTGACCCAGCAATCCCATTACTGGGTATATACCCAAAGAACTATAAATCGTTCTACTATAAAGACACATACACATGTATGTTCATTGCAGCCCTGTATACAATAGCAAAGACCTGGAACCAACCCAAATGCCCATCAATGATAGACTGGACAAAGAAAATGTGGTACATATATACCATGGAATACTATGCAGCCATAAAAAATGATGAGTGCATGTCCTTTGTAGGGACTTGGATGAATCTGGAAACCATCATTCTCAGCAAACTGACACAAGAACAGAAAACCAAACACCACATATTCTCACTCATAGATGGGTGTTGAACAATGAGAACACGTGGACTCAGGGAGAGGAGCATCACACACTGGGGGCAGTTGGCGGGGGTAGGGGAGAGAAAGCAGGGGCTGGGAAGGGTGGGGAGGGATAACATGGGGAGAAATGTCAGATAAGTATGCACCTAAAGTAAAATTTAAAAAAAAAAAAAGAAAGAAACTCCGTCTCAAAAAAAAAAGTGAGTCTCTCACATCCTGTCCTCATTAAGCATCAGTGAGCAGAAAAACTGATTTCCATTTTGACCTAATGAGATGTTCAGCCCTGGGTTCTGTAACATAAGATGTATCAATAGCACGGCCATGATTGTGCCAGAGGCTAGCATGTCTGCTTTGTAGTTGTACTCAGTCTACATGAGTTGGTTTGGTTTAAAAGCCTATATCATCTCAATTTTTAGATAGGGTGAAGGAGGAAATGCCATGATCATCATCAGGAAACCACAAACAAAAATAGGTCTTGAAAAGGTCTCCAACTGACAGTTGTAAGAGTCTGTTCTGCATGAAATTAAGAACCTTACCAGAGTACACACAAAAGTTTTAGATATGCTTTTGGAGAGAATATTTTGCTACAAAGCTTAAATGTGAATCTCATCATTGTGAATTAATACTGCTGTGGCTAAGATGAGGTACATGGGCAAGATATTATACCATCAGCCTATATTGTTTAATCAGCTGTACATTTATCTAAAAGATGCTATACATATATCAAGGGTAAGCTTAATGTATGATGATTATTTCCACATCAGGCTGGGCAATGAAGATGGGGTTTTATTTGAGTGTGGCATCTTATTTTATATTCTGAGGTCAATAACATGATGACAAATAAATAGAAGATGTTTGTCAAATTTCAGATGAAATGAAGCTGGAAGGAATTAGCAAACAACAGATTTGGCAGAAGTGGGGATGCTGGACAAAATTTATGAGATAAATATAAAATACTGCCTTTATGTTAAAATTATGTTTATTCAGCCCAGATGAGGTGGGTCATGCCTGTAATCCCAGCACTTTGGGAGGCCAAGGTGGCAGGATTGCTTGAGTTCAGGAGTTTGAGACTAGCTTGGGCAATATAGTGAGACCTCATCTCTATATATTTTTTTAAAAAACCATATGTTCATTCAAATGTTTATTAAATACTTATTATGCAGTACCCTAATCATTTTTAGGGCTAGGTGTAGTTGTTCACATCTGTAATCCCAGCACTTTGGGAGGCTGAGGAAGATCAGTTGAGCTTAGGAGTTTGAGAGCAGCCTGGGCAACATAATGAGACCTCATTCCTACAAAAAAGTTAAAAAATTAGCCAGGTGTGGTGGCATAAGCCTGTGGTCTCAGCTACTTGGAAGGCTGAGGAGGAAGGATCACTTGAGCCCAGGCAGCAGTGGCTGCACTGAGCTGTGACTGCACCACTGCACTCCTGCCTGGGTGACAGAATGAGACCCCTGCCTCAATAGTAATAGTAATAGTAATAGTAATAGTAATAGTTATAATTCTTAAAGGTAACTGTTGTTTAACTCTCTGAGGTCATGAATAAGAGCAAGTGTACAGACTGTGCACTCATAAACTTATCTAGGATACTGTTTTGCAAAATTTTAAAGACAGAAGAGTGTAAGTAATATATACTCATCAAAGAGAATTTAGAAGAAATAAAACATTGTCTTTAATTTCACCAGTTTTCCAATTATAAAACATGAAATGTGTGATCAGAATGTAATAGAGGCAGGGCATGGTGGCTCATGCCTGTAATCCCAGCACTTTGGGAGGCCAAGGTGGGCGGATCACTTGAGGTCAGCAGTTCGAGACCAGCCTGGCCAACATAGTGAAATCTCATCACTATGAAAAGTACAAAAATTAGCCAGTTGTGGTGGTGGGCGCCTGTATTCCCAGCTACTCAGGAGGCTGAGGCAGGAGAATCTCTTGAACCTGGGAGGCGGAGGTTGCTGTGAGCCAAGATCGCGCCACTGCACTCCAGCCTGGGCGACAGAGTGAGATTGCCTCAAAAAAAAAAAAAAAAAAAGGATGTAATAGGGTCTGCTAAGTACAGCATAAAGAATAGTCATTGAAGAAATTGGACATAGTTAGCCTAAAGTCAAGACAATCCAATTTTCCTTCAAATATTTGGGAGTTATCCCGGAGAAAATGAGGTATTCAGCATTGCTCTAGATTAGGGGTGGCAAACTCAAATGCCACAAGGGCCAAGAAAGTGATATGTGCAAGAACAGTAGGACAGGCATAAGATAATAGGGTCAGGTAGAGACTGTAGATATCTGTAAAGCTGAATAAGCTGTCTAAAGTATACAACCCCCATTCAACTCCAGCTAGTTGAGAAAGCAAGCCCAGAGTTGCCCAAGTATCCATTTTTAAAGAAAAGCTGGAGATCCTGATATTTTAATAGCTGTCAATTTTTCGATGTTGACAATTAACTAAAAACAAAACACAAAGTGCATGCCAACCTCCCCTACCAGAGAAAGGGGAGTGGGGAATCCTCCAAACCAACGTGTCAACAAGAATGAGGTACAGTTTTCAACTCCTCCTCTAGAGAACAGAATTAAGAGCAGCAAGCGAAGGCCCCGAGAGGCTCACTTTACCCTTGCCAGAGAGAACAGTCACCCTGAAGGGCTTTCCATGGGTAGCTGGACTAAAACGATCTCTTATGACACTTCCAACTCTACAACTGTTATTCAATTACTTCAGAAAATTATTTTTATCAGCAGCAAACAAAATATGCTAAAAAAAATTCAAAAAAGATCAGAATTGAAATTGAAAAAAGTATTTGTTACCCTAAAATGCATTATTTACAATAGGGGGAAGAAAAGATTTAAACAGTAGGAAAATGGTTAACATACAGCCCATTAAAAATGCCTACAAAGGAGCCAGGCATGGTGGCTCACGCCTGTAATCCCAGCACTTTGGGAGGCCAAGGCAGGTGGATCATTTGCGGTCAGGAGTTCAAGTCCAGCCTGGCCCACGTGGTGAAACCTCGTCTCTACTAAAAATATAAAAATTACCCAGGCGTAGTGATGCATGCCTGTAATCCCAGCTACTAGGGAGGCTGAGGTGGGAGAATCGCTTAAACCTGGGAGGCAGAAGTTGCAGCAAGCCAAGATCATGCCACTGCACCCTAGCCTGTGTGACAGAGTGAGACCATGTCTAAAAAAAAAAAAAAAGAAAAAAAAGTAAGAAAGAAAAAAGAAAAAAGAAAAAAATGTCTACAGAGGTGATGTTGGAAAGGCTTTTGGAAAGACTTCTGGACCTCTCCTCCAACCTTGCCTTTTTCCTATTACATGTTATATGATTATTGTTAGAGTAAAATAAAGCATAGAGAGGGAAAAAACAGAAAAGAACAGTAACCAGTGTTAATAATGTTTGTCTGTGGGGGATAGGACGTTGGAGAAAGCATGCTTACTAGACTGCCTCAGGTTCCAAGGCTAATATTCCTGGAACACATCACTTACGTGGCATCTGCAAATATGGGAGGATTTTGAGAATTTTGCAAACTCTTAATTTTTATTTATTTATTTATTTATTTTGAGACAGGGTCTCACTCTGTCACCCAGGCTGGGTGACAGGAGCACCATCACAGCTCACTGCAGCCCTGACATTCTGAGCTCAAGCAATCCTCCCACCTTAGCCTCCCAAGTAGCTGGGACTACAGGCATGTGCCACCACTCCTGGCTAATTTTGGTATTTTTTGTAGAGACAGAGTTTCACCATATTGCCCAGGCTGGTCTCAAATCCTGGGCTGAAGCAATCTGCCTGCCTCAGCTTCCCAAAGTGTTGGGATTACAGGCATGAGCCACTGTGTCAAGCCTGTAAACTCTTTTTATGCTCCAATATGAGAATAGTCATGCGAAAGTAACTCCTTCCAACATACATTGAACAGAAACCTTAATATATTTATATACCTAACTCTTCAAGACTCTTAGTCATTTTTTGGCACTCCATTGAATTATGTAGTCAATAACTGGTTTTTGAACTAAAGTGTATGAGAATCTACTTAAAAAGTACACTCTATTCTTTTTCTTACTGTAAAAATGAATGTTGTAAAAGAATCACGCTGATCTCACATGGTATGATATTTTATACCAACCCACATACCTTTAATAGCAATTATACGTAGGTATATTTTGCTTTACTGAATGTGTTACCAAGAATTGTGTCTTTTTAGAGTAAATAATTTCAATGTGTTGAGTGGATCTTGATATGTCAAGTTATTTTGAAATGGAAACTTATTCTCTAAGTAACTGCTAGTTTGTGTTCACATCCATCCTTTTGCTTTAGACTCTTAGGGTGAGTTATACTCATCTTGGTAAGTATTCACACAGAAATTTCCTGAATATTAAGCCTTCTTAGAACTTGAAATAGTTGACTTTGTTTTTTGCTCCCTGTCCAAACTCTCTGTTCTGATAAACACCAATAAATTTTTTGAAAGTTTGAAATGAACGAGGAAAATTACTTACTTGGAGAGTAATCCATCAGGTCCCAAAGGTCTTAGAAGGTATTTATCCACTTGCTTGTTAAAAAAAGGATGGGGTAACCGCAAGTACTTGGTGACATTATGGAGGTTTATGGCATACAGAGTTAAATCTCCTTCTTTATACCTTGGACTAAAAGCAAATATGTTAACTCAATAAAAATATTTATCTAATTTAAATAATTAAAAACTCAATTACAAATGTGATCCTAAGTATTCGTATTCATAATGACAGTGGGCCCTCTGAGTATCCTTCTTGTATGATCATATTAGACCACTCTTGTGGTCCTATTTTGAAAACACAATTAAAAGCATTGCTCTTCATGCTACCAATGTCTGAGCTAAAGCATGCTGAGATCCTCACAGCTCTGCCAACTGGGTTGCTAGGAAGCCGGCTAGACTATCCATTTTCAGACATGGGAAGGTAAAAGGCAAATTCTGTTGGTTCATGTGAATTCAAATTATAAACATACAAACAGGGGCTTTTCCTAGCCTTATAAAATGACTGAAACAAATAAGAAAATTAAATCTATTGACATTTTTACGAATTTATCCATTCAAACCATTCCCCTCGCTACTTCCCAGTGGGGTCCTCACTATCCACAGAGTTCCCAGTCACCAACAGTGGGAAATGGTAGGTGGTCTTTTTCGGCTGGAATTAGTATTTCAGTATCATCTTATCAGGAACGATAGATTGAAACCTATCTAAGAATATTCCTGAGATTTAGGAACATTTTTTGCTATCTCAAGGAAGAGTATGAGGCTATAGAATTCTCTGTGGCTTCTCAACTCTAGAAACTGGTTGCAACTTTTGAAAACAATAATGTGGTTATTACTGTTCTCCTTTTCAAGAATCACTTGAACCTGGGAGGCGGAGATTGCAGTGAGCTGAGATTACACCACTGCACTACAGCCTGGGTGACAGAGCGAGCCTTTGTCTTAAAAAACTACGACAATAAGAGTATCGTTTTTCTTTTTTAAAAAAATAAAAAATAAAGTAAAATCATATAAAACTTTACTAAACTGCAACTGCCTATACTTATGCAATGTATAGATATACACAATAGGGTGGTTTGAGGAAAGTTACGTGCTTACCCACTAAAACTTGACGATTGGTAAAGGGTGTGTTTCATACTTACTTGTTTATGTTTGTACAATGAAGGTATACTCGAAGGTTCCCTCTCGTTGGGCCTTTCACACTTGCCATTAACACCTTGGTGCCCACCAATTTCTTGAACAGAAGAGATAGCCAATAATCCTAGTTGTGGTGGTTGGGGAGAAAAAGAGACAAAAATAGATCTTTACTTACTTCCTTATATAATGAAACCAGTGGCAAGCAAATTGTTATCCTGCAAAGAGTGTCACTGTTATCCTGGGGGCTTTTAAATAGGATTCTTCTTTTCTTTTTTTTTTTCCTCCCATGTGACCACCATGAATCTGAGAGCAATAGCTTGCTTGCTGCTTTTTATCACTGGAGTATACAATTCAGAAGGCCATAGCCTCTAGGGGATATCTGTCAAGAATGATCAGAGTTTAAGTATTCTTGGTTATCTTTCATCCATGAATTCAAATCAAAGCTCAAAGCCAAACTTTTAGATAGAGAGACAGACAGACAGACACACAGATACACACAGACACACAGACACACAGACACACACACACACACAAACACAGCACAAAGACAAATTTTTAAAGTAAAACTTCCGTCTGTTTAAGAGACAAATAATGTTATTTATGCCAGGCACAGTGGCCAAAATATAATCACAGCATTTTGGGAGGCTGAAGTGGGTAGATCACTTGAACCCAGGAGTTGAAGACCAGTCTGAGAAACATGATGAAACCCCTTCTCTAAAGAATTAGCTAGGTGTGGTGGTGTGCACCTGTAGTTCCAGGTACCCAGGAGGCTGAGGTGGGAAGATCACCTGAGCCCAAGAGGTCAAGGCTGCAGTGAGCCATGGTTGTGCTACTGCACTCCAGCCTGGGAAGCTCAAAGCACATTTGAGCTTCCAGAAGCAGAAAATAAAGAATTCTTGCAAAAATAAAATAAAATAAAAAACCTAAATAAACTGAAAATTCTAGGTATAACTACCAGTTTATAGGAAATACAGGGGACAGAGGAACATGCTAAATGATATCACAGGAAAAAATTTAGCAAACTCCAGAATGTGGGAAGTACTATAGAACCTATAGAACAAGTTACCTGATTTTTCACATTAATAAATTACAAGAGATGAAAGAAAGGGAGGAAGAACTTAAAGATGAACAAGCTTAAGAGACATATCAACCAAATGCAGTATATGGACCTTGTTTGGATTCTGATTTGAATAAACTGTCAACAATATTTTAGGCAATAAGGAAAATGTGAGACACTGACAAAATATTTGGTGATACTAAGGAATTATGAATTATTGTTAATAAAGTATGATAAAAGTATTGTGTTTTTACAAAAAGGACACATTCTAAAATATATATATATTTTGAGATATGGTCTCACCCTGTCGCCCAGGTTGGAGTGCAGTGGTGTGAATGCAGCTCACTGCAACCTCAACCTCTTGGGCTCAAGTGATCATCCTGCCTCAGCCTCTCATGTAGCTGGGACCACAGGCGTGTGCCACCATGCCCAGATAACTTTTTGATTTTTTATAGAGATGGAGTCCTCACTTTTTTGCTGAAGCTGTTCTTGAACTCCTGGGCTCAAGTGAACCTCCTGTCTCAGCTTCCCAAAGTGTTGGGATTATAGGTGTGAGCCATCACACCTTGCGCATACTGAAATATTTATAGATAAAATAATATATCTGAGATTTGCTTCAAAGTAATCTAATAGGTAGGAGGTGAAAAGTGGGTGGGATTATGGATTAAACAAGATCAAAGTATGCAGGAGGAAAACATAATTTTCCTTCTACTTTTAGTTCTTATTTGGGATGGACCTCTGTAACATGACATAAAGCAAGAGAAAAACAAATGCAAGTATATTAACATGTATATTTCATATATATATATATGTGCAGAAAATACCAAGGGAACAAGTAATTCTCAACAAGGTGGCTTAGAACTCCAGCTTATATAGCATCTTTAACAAAGAGCAATAAATTTTTGGACAACAGACATGACAAAGGAAAAGGATTTTGAGTCTCTAGGGGTGGCAAATTGTGGGAAGGAAAATAAATGAGTATGTAATATAGATTCTTCTAGAGCCATTTTTAGACCAATAAGGGTCTGAAATTATCTTCAGTGATTAACTCTTGTTTTTCCTGGTAGAAAGGGAAGGAGGGGACTTTTGTAAATTTATATCCTGCTTTTAGGCAAATGGAGGACAGAGAACTTTTCTTCTATCTGTTTCTTCCTGGTTGCCTTCAGCTCAAAATAATCCTTATGCCAAAGTGGCATATTTTGGGGTGGCATATTCTAGTCTCCTAAAGTGGGTCCATATACTTTCCTCTGTATTTTGTATAGATTAAAATTTTCTATAGTAAAAGTTCTTCTTAAAAAACTTAGGGTTGGTGGTGGGCACAATGGTTCACACCTGTAATCCCAACACAGGGAGGCTGAAGCAGGAGGATCACTTGAGCCCAGGAGTTCGAGACCAGCCTGGGCAATATAGAGAGACCTTGTCTCAATTTTAAAAAAATAAAAATAAATAAATAAATGAAACACCACTCACCACATACCCCAACTTTCCTTCTTGAATTGAGGGAAAGTAGACTTAACAAGACAAACGAGTTTTGTTTCTCTGCTTAAATTCACCTTTTTCACTGGAGACGAGTGGAATCAACTAAACGTTTTCAAAGGAGACATAAGCATGGGTCAATGACTAGTAGTACGGTAGAAAGTATGTGGGTCTCAGAGGCAAGATTTGAATGGGATTTTCAGAGTAACATAGGACTACAGCGTGGCTTCCTGTAAATCATGCGATCTCTTCTCAATTTGAAGTTCCTTATCTAAAAAATGGATCCAAGACACCTGCCTTGTCACCTTACAGGACTGTCTTGCAAATCAAATGAATTCACAGACATGTTCGGTGAGTTTAAGTCTAATTCCCTTGGATCTACAAGTGTCGAGGGTAGACCGAGGGTACCATTTACTCTTGCAAGTTTTTCTAGCTGACTGAGAACCTTGAAGGAGAAGCATATTTAGTGCATATACAAAGAGTTTGTAAGTCAAAGGTTTATGTCTGGGCCCTGGGAAAATTTGGATGAGATGAGATAAAAAGGTCAGGAGTAGATTTTGAATGTTTGTCTAGTGAAATTACTATGCTTAGCTTAGTTTAACTCTATAGATGACATGGGGAAAGATAAATTCCATTTTTGCAAGGTCACTTTTCTAAGAATTTTCTAAAAAAGGATGAATAATATGTTCCACAAGCTTGGACCACTATAGATAAAAAGCAATTTTGTTGGGAAATCCATCCACAAACCACAAAAGTCTAGCTTATATTTTCACATATGCTCTTTGCAAAATTTCTTAGCTTTCCTACAACATTCAAATAATTCCTTTAGGAATTATTCTTAGAAAATAGGTATCTGCAAATAACATTTTAGACTATAAAAAATCAAGGTTGTGCTTCTCAGGGCTACGTCTATGTTATCTCTGACATATATTTAGACATATAGATCTTCCATGAGGCTTTTTGGGAAGAAGCATTTCCTGATTTAGCACCAGCTGTCGTTGAAGGAAGGGTTAGAAATGAGAGTTTATTCCTAAGTATCTTGAAGATTATTAACAAAATAGTAAATTCTTAGCGTAAGATGTTTAAGCAAATATATGGTACTGGGTCATTTTAAAGTAAATAAGTTACAGTTTCATAACATAAAAAATGTTTTGAAGGGTACTGTAGGCAATTATAACTTTGATTACTTTGTAAAACATTTGAAAATCCAAGTTGTTATTTTGTACAATGAGTCATAAAATTTCAAATTATCCCTCTTTTAAACAAAATCCACACTATGCCCCAAATGGCTCACATTTAATAAGTTATTCCTAGCTTTTGATTTCTTCTCTTCAAACGCACGCAAAAAATGTTAGGTTGGATAATATCTAAGGTTCTTCCTAAATTCATCATCTCATGATTTGGCTAGTTATTGAGAGGACTGATTATTCATAGGAGGTTAACACCAGGGATCCCAAGTTGACTTTAATCTACTCTTCTATAATTACGAAAATGATGGTCACTTACGGGTAAAGGATCGAAGTTTTCATCCACTAAATGGTAGTTTCCTGCTCCAAAGAATACTTGCCTCATCACCACTTCTATTCCCATTCGGGCTGACAGGCCCAGTTTATCCAGCCACCTGGGACAGAGCGAGACCAGGCTTTCTTCAGGTTCGGAAACAGAATTGCTCAATTCTAATTGCACACCATCTTGATTTTATTTACTTATTTAGAGACAGGGTCTCACTCTGTCACCCAGGCTGGAGTGCAGTGGCGTGATCATAGCTCTCTGCAGCCTCAAACTCCTGGGCTCCAGTGATCTTCTTGCCTTAGCCTCTTAAGTAGCTGGGACTGAAACCACCTTTGCAAAAATTATAACTGAGGAAATTATGACCGTGAAAGAGATCCCACCTAATTGACTCCATCTTGCTTCTAATCTTTAAGCTGTCCTTGTTTATTCCTGGGCATAGGCTGAACTAACTTTGGGAAGGAATTCAGTTCACGGTTTGACTCTGAAACAAAACTGACAATAGCCCTTTTCTGAAAAGACCCCCTTCTTGCCTCGGGACCAGTCTACCTTTGTAGGACTAACGAATTAGCTACAACATTAGAGATTATGGTTTAGGGGTAATGCAGCCTCTGGCTGCAAGAGTCTGAACCTCCCCAAATTGTTCCAGGGGATAACCTCACTATTGTAAAACCTAAGACCAGTGCTTGAGATACCTTGCAGACCCTGCACTGGATGGATCAGTTGACACCACCCAGATGGGTAATCTGGCCCAACCAATTCTGCCATCCCGCTCAGTAACAGAAGACAGCAAGAAAACCTCACTTCTACTTCCTATGATTCCATCTCCAACCTGACCAATCAGCACTCTCCACTTCCCTACCCCTACCCACCAAATTATCTTTAAAAACTCTGATCCCAGAATGTTTGGGGAGACTGATTTGCGTAATAATAAAACTCTGGTCTCCCACGCAGCCAGCTCTGCACGAATTACTTTCTCCATTGCAATTCCCCTGTCTTGATAATCGGCTCTGTCTAGGCAGTGGGCAAGGTGAACCAGTTGGGCGGTTACAGGACCACAGGTGCGTGCCACCATGCCTGATTCTGAATGTACTCATCTTTGAGGGAGGTCATCAATTATACATAAGTCATCTAAATGAAATAGCAACTGTGTGCAGCAGCAGCAGAATCCCTCCCTTTACATCTTTCCATACAATAACAAATCCTAGAAGACTATAACCATGCTAGAGGTATCCCTTTCAGGGTGAGACAACTTCCACAAAGCAGAGTGGACTGATTCTCACCCCTATCGACAATTCTTCATCCTATGAGGTCCCTGCATAAACACTGTGTGACGGCTGAAAAGTTGCAGTCGGCAGGGGTAAAATGTAAAATAAGTAGAATTGCATCTAAGCTATTATGGACACCTCTTTCCACTTCTCCTTCTCTATCCTCCTCTCCCGACACCCCAGATCTTTAGTTAATGGCAAAACAAACCTCTCCATTCTTTTCTCTATTCCTCATGCTTCCATGAGCATAAAGGATTTGTGCTTTATTCTTGGCTTAGAAGAATGAGGATGAGAGAAAAAAGAATGAAGGTGGGAGAGAAAAGAGAAAAAAATTTCAGTGTGAGGATATAGCACTATAGATTAAAAGCACCAACACAGTTGCTAAATGTAACTAAACCAGTATTTTAAAGCAATCAAGTTTGTGGTGTTGGATAATGAGATGATTTAATAAATCTTTAAATTCAATGATAGTCCCTCTGATGGGACCTCATACTTCAGGCTCTAAACTCCTTGGGAATCTATGAATTATAGCTACATACACTAAGTATCCTTCTGAGAGACAAAGCTTGTAATATGCTATAAGTTGCATTGTTTTGTTTTTTTTTTGAGACTGGGTGTAGCCGGGCATGGTGGCTCATGTCTGTAATCCCAGCACTTTGGAAGGCTGAGGCAGGCAGATCACTTGAGCTCAGGGCTTTCAGACAAGCCTGGGCAACATGGCAAACCTCATCTCTACTAAAAATACGAAAATTAGCCTGGTGGGGTGATGCGCCTGTAGTCCCAGCTACTCAGGAGGCTGAGGCAGGGGAATTGCTTGAACCTAGGAGGCAGAGGTTGCAGTGAGGTGAGATTGTGCCACTGCTTTCCAGCCGGGGTGACAGGGCGGGGGGGTGGGGTGTGGAAAGACAAGGTCTCACTCTGTTGCCCAGGCTACAGTGCAGTGGTACCATCATAACTCACTGCAGCCTCAAACTCCTGGGCTCAAGCAATCCTTCCACCTTGGCCTCCCAAAGTGTTGGGATTACAGGGAACTACCAGACACAGCTATATGCATTCTTTTACAATGTACTTCTTTAGAGTAGGTACTACTTGACATTTTCATGGGCCATAATTAAAGGACAAAATTTCTAAAACAATTCATCCTTATAATGATTAATTTGGGACACTTGTCTAAGATGTCTATCAAGCTTTAGTAAATCATTTTCTTGTGAAATCTGGCATGAATTTTGAGGCTCAGCCACTGAAACTGTCTTTGATCTGATTTTTGGTTGGGGAGCTATTTCAACGGAATAGAAGGATGGAGAAGAGCCGCACTCTGACCCCTAAGGCCAGTGCTGCCTCACTCACATAAAGCCAGCTGCAAAGGTGTCGGATAGCAAGGGCGCTCCGCCTCCATATGCAGAGCTTGTTTCTCCTAACCAGACCTTCTTGCCAGGCGTGGTGCTCTCAACCACCTATAGAACAGAAAAGTATCCATGGTAATTGCGAAAGAGTTGATGTGTGGGTTCACCTGTGGTGTTAAACAGCATTCAAAACCTTGTATTCCTAGACCCATCTATCCTACATAGTTATAAAATATGTTCATAGTCATTTAGGTCTTGAGAAATTTTCTTTTATTGGAATTGAAGTTGCGGAAGGAATAGGAAGTAAACCAACCCACTCTTATCATCAATGTGAGTTAATTCTACTAAAGGCTATTGGAAATATTTCACATTTCTACTCACATACATGGGGTAAGACCCAATGCTAAGGGGGAAACTAACAGTGAATGAATTTGTTCCCTAAAATTAGAAAAACACGTACATATATACCTATAGGATTTAGAACTAGTTAGACTATAAAATAGGGATTCTGGTGTTACATTAAAAAATTTTAAAAAGACTATTACCTGGAAAACTTTTTGCACAGATGAAATAAAAATGTCCAGTACATCAGCGTTTAGAAAATCTTCTTTTGTAGCAGTTCGTCCATTCAAGTAGTAGCTAAATTATTCAGAAAATATTCAAAAAAAAAAAACTTTACTTTCTACTTTTAGGTTAATTGCTGACCTTATTATCCTTCTTGCCTCTCCCACTCACCTGTTACTAAGAAAGGTAGAAGTTCTACTAGGGAAAGACCAAGATAAAAGGGGGATATGAGGAAGAGTCCATTCTATGCAAGTAACTAGAAATCTATTACTCTGTCTTGAAAAAACACAGGGGCAAGTACATGCACTCCTGGGTTACTGATTCTTTGGCAAGCAATTGGTTTTAGCTACTTATATGTTCCATGGTTTAATTGGCACTGTTCTTTGATCTTTATAGAAACCACCACATTATTTAAAATAACTTTAAATTTTTGTTTTATTAATGTTAAAACTGGAGTACTGTGCTAATTGAGACATGATTTGTTTCTTATTTGGACTGTAAAGTCAATCGGCAGTTAAGTGGAACTAACTTTTTGAAAATTAGGTAATAAATAAAGCTAGCCTTACTTTCCTAGTGTGAAGAATAGGAGACATGCTTACTGATGCCATGTAACTGAATCAATCACTTCTCCACCAGCCTCCAGGAAACTAGAAAAAAAAGTATACTAAGTTATCACTCAGTCATCATATGATAATACATACATATGCACAATATATGCATGAGAGTTTTAGTCCCTAAAAATGGGCTGGTTACTGCTTTAGGATCAGGTGAACACAAAATTTCTAATTTTGATAGCAAATTTTATCATAGGTGCCATTTGCCTCAGATCTCTTGATATTCTGAACCAGTCAAAATTTTATTTTTTTGGCAAATCATGTATTCAGGCAGCAAATAGTTTAATAACATGTGGACTATCGAGGATTGTCTACCAGAGAGTTTTTTTTTTTTTTTTTTTTTTTAGAAAAGTGGTGGCTGGGTGTGGTGGCTCATGTCTGTAATCCCGGCAATCTGGGAGGCTGAGATGGGAGGATGGCTTGAGCACAGGAGTTCAAGACCAGCCTGGGCAACAAAGGGAGACCCCATCGCTACAAAAAAATTTTTAAAAGTAGCAAGGTGTGGTGGTGTGCACCTGTAGTGCCAGCTATTTGTGGGGCTGAGATGGGATGATTGCTTGAGCCTGGGAGATCAAAGTTGCAATGAGCTATGATCGTACCACTGCACTCTAGTCTGGGTAGAGTGGTGAGATTGCCTCAAAAAAAAAAAAAAAAAGAAAAGAAAAGAAAAGTGACTCTGCATCCTCTGGTTCCTACCTCTTCAGCATCTTAGCAGTCTTTCTTCGAGGCTGACCAACATCAGGACCATAGAGTTTTGCATTTTTGAAGGTGGACTTTCTTAAAAGTTTATGCAATTGAATAAAATCTTCTCCTAACTGCGATCCATTGATGAAAATATCAGCCTTCTTAAGGAAACTGTTAGGTTCTGAAAGACAGCAATTCTCAAAATATATATCGAGAAATGTTGTATTTAAAAGCAAACATACAGAAGTATGTAAAAGCAACAAAACATTTTCCAAATTACAAAAACTTATCATTCAAAGTCAAGAAAAGTAAAATCAGGCCTGGTGCTATGGCTCATGCCTGTAATCCCAGCATTTTGGGAGGCTGAGACAAGAGGATCCCCTGAGGCCAGGAGTTTGAGACCAGTCTGGGTAACACAGTAAGACCCTGTTCCATGAAAAAAAGAAAAAATTAGCTGGATGTGGTGGTGCCGCCTGTAGCCCCAGCTTGGGAGGCTGAGGGAGAGGATCACTTGAGCCCAGAAGGTCGAGGCTGTAGTGAGCCGTGATCATGCAACTGCATTCCAGCCTGAGTGACAGAGCAGGGCTCTGTCTCAAAAACATAAGTAAAGTAAAACTCGTAGTCGTAGATAACATACTCCAGAAAAACAAAACAAAAATTTTAACTGTATAACTGAGCTATGAGGGGCTACTGAACAATTTGAAGTTAATAATGAGGGTAACAAACCAATGTATATGGATATCTGGGAAGTAGCCTATGCTCCATATCTAATAACCTCATTTACTTTAGGAAAAAAAGGTTTGGGACCGGGCACAGTGGCCCATGCGTGTAATCCCAGCATTGTGGGAGGCTGAGGCAGGAGGATTACTTGAGGCCAGGAGATTGAGATCAGCCTGGGCAACACAACAAGATAAAAGAAAAAAAAAAACTGGCTAGGCATAGTGTAGTACTAGTTAATCAGGAGGCTGAGGTGTGAGAGATTGCAAGAGCCCAGGAGTTGGAGGTTACAGTGAGCTATGAACATACCACTGCACTCCAGCCTGGGTAACAAAGACCTTGTCTCAAAAAAAAAAAAAAAAAGTTTGAGGAGGAAGAAGACATGTGCTCACCTTATTACTACATTTCATTTCCCGTTTAATCCTCGTTTCCATTGGTTGACATGTGGAAAAAGCACTCTATGTTTTGAATAAATGTGGCTAATCATGAATACTTATAGTTAGAATTTACAAGTTCTTTGCAAAAAAATTGTGAAGAAGGAGACAATCAGGAGCTTGACCCAGGTAGGAAAGGATGAATAAAACAAACTACTAACTTCCCAGTTTTGCTGAGGCCAGCCTGCCAAGCATAATAGGGTTAAGTGATTCTGAAAATCTCAAGGGAACTTGGGAGCTAGGAAGGTTGCTAGCTCCAGCTGGTTCTCACTTCAAATGTAACATAAACTGGGATTAGCAATAATAGGTTCTGGAATAGACACAGGAGTTTTCTGCCATCTGCAGTTCCAAAAGTTGCATTGTTGGGCACTTGTAAGAACGTGCCCAGGCAGAAGTATATTTGCTAATACTAAAAAGAGTGTCATAAATAGGAAGAAATAATGCTAGTGGGGCATCTCCTTATTAATGAATTATCCCCTCGGGTACTTACCATTGCCTAGTTCCCAAGAAATGTTATACCTCTTGGAAGAGCAGTAGTCCAGGAGCAACTGGGCATTAGAACTGTTCCACTGCAAATCTGTTGTTCTTAATAATGCATTTAGGCCAAAGATCAAGTCCAGTCCTGAGCAATTTGCAAAAGTATACAGCATATCTACAGAATTTCCTAAAAGAAAAATGTTGCAATTTAATGATTAGATTGGCACCACAATGAAGAAGGCCTCCAGATTTGCTTTTCATAATGAATTACTATTTCTGTTGTTAAACTGAAGAAATTCTAGTCCTAATAAATGATTATGTCTATGAGACAACAAAATTGGAAAAAGTTTGAAAAAATCAACCTAACTTCATTTGCTCCAGCTGTTGAATGAAGTCCCATGGAAGATACCAGAAGCTCTGGTCTGACACTTAGGTTTTGTTCAAGTGACACGAGGAGAACTGGGGAAGCCACAATTTATAGCTCAGTGGTCCACATGAATAGCCAGACTGTCATTAGTTAGCATAAAGCCCACTCTTCATGAGCTAAATGTCTCTGGTCACAAGTTCAGTTAAAAACCATTTTGATAATTTAAATTATATTTAAAACAATTTTAAAAAAAATTCCTGTATGCGATTTATTTATTTAAAATGAATCAAATTTTACATTAAAAAACTGGCCTAGGGATATAGGACTGTGGTTTCCAAACTCTGTATAAGGCAGGCTGGGGAGCACCAGTGAATGCATGGGTACAGCTGCAGGATTTAGTAACTAAAAGTGCAGGACACGTAGTTAAATGTGAACTTCAGATAAGCAATAAATAATTTTTAGTGCATGTCCTATGTAATCGTGAAGAAATACTTAACACAGGGTCCAGGTGCAGTGGCTCATGCCTGTAACCCCAGCACTTTGGGAGGCCGAGGTAGGCAGATCGCTTGAGCCCAGGAGTTCAAGACCACCGTGGGCAACATGGCAAAACCATGTCTCTGCAAAAAACACAAAAATTAGCTGGGCATGATGGTGTGTACCAGTAGTCCCAGCTACTTGGGTGGATGAGGTGGGAGGCACCTGAGCCCAGGGAGGTCAAGGCTGCAGGGAGCCATGATCACACCACTGCACTCCAGCCTGGGCAACAGAATGAGATCCTGTCTCAAAAAAAAAAAAAAAGAAAAAAGAAAAAAAAATTAACATGAAAAAAATTGGTTATTTATCTGAAATTCAACTTTAACCAGGCAATGCTATTCACAGAGGCACTGCAGGATCTTTTAAGTTTGCACGAGAAAAACATCAACATCTATTGGACAACACAAGACCTATTACTATTAGGTTGTGTAGATCTTACAATTTAATAATCAAAACACAGGTATTTTTTGTGGCCTAGGTATGTTGTAAAAAAATTTTCTGAGATATTAAGTGCCATAAGTTTGGGGACTTCTGTCCTCTGCTTTTTAAACTATCAGCTGTTATATTATCAGTTTTCGAGTGGCAACAATATTATTTTAAATGTTGTCTTTAAATTGATTATCATACGCATAGAAAGTCCTTCCAATTTTCATGTATATCTAGAGTCATTTGTTAAAGAGTAATTCATTCCTGAACTCTCATAATTAAAAAAAATTATCTATCTGGCAAATGTACACCTTAAAAGTGACTTTGTTTTTGTTTTATTTCTAAATCTTTGGCCTGAATTACTTGGATAACTATAGTGTAATGTTAAATATTAACTATTTAGGCTGGGCGCGGTGGCTCATGCCTGTAATCCCAGCACTTAGGGAGGCTGAGGCAGATGGATCACCTGAGGTCAAGAGTTCAAGACCAGCCTGACCAATATGGTGAAACCTGTCTCTACTAAAAATACAAAAATAAGCTGGGTGCGGTGGCATGCACCGATAGTCCCAACTACTCGGGAGGCTGAGACAGAATTGCTTGAACCTGGGAGGTGGAGGTTGCAGTGAGCCAAGGTCATGCCACTGTACTCCAGCCTGGGTAGCAGAGCAAGACTCTGTCTCAAAAAACAAAAAAACTAAAAAACTAATATTACTTATAAAGGCCATCAGGCAGAAACAACTCTCGTAAGTTTTAAGTGTTGTGATATTTGCTGTGTCACCCACTTCCAAAAACTGCTGCCTACCGTCAAGGAACGAGAGACCTTTGGGTTTGAAAAACTCTCTAGAGTCCTGTGACCCAGCATTCTACTGGATCTAGATCCACAGTTTAGGGCAGTATGGAGGCTTTGGGATCACCAGCTTAACCTCTACCCTCATTTTTCTAGGAGGAAACTAAGATCCAAACAAGGTAAGTCTTTGCCCAATATCACATAGCCGTTTGGTGGCAGTGCCATCACTAGAGCCTGTTACAAGGGGTGACTCACCTGCTTTAGTCACATATTATAGGCTTGTATATTGCAAAATCATGTTGTAGAAAGTGTCCTAGATCAGGAATTGTAAGACTTGAGCTCTAGACACAGCTCTCCCACTTACAGACCATAATATGATCGGGGGTAATATCTTTACCCTACATGAACCTCAACTATGGATCTACAGTTCTCAGACAAACACCATCACATGCCTACTCCATAAAACCAAGGTTGAAATATCACATGTGAAAACTGTCTGTAAATCACAAAAAATCTCTTACAGATAAATAGCATTTTGTACTATCCCTGTGTACAAAGATTATAGCATTTTCACAAAACCTGGAATGCTTGCGCTGATACATTCCCCTTCTTCCATTTCGTCATTCTTCCAAATGTGCTTGGAACTTACATAGCTTGAAATTCTATTATACACCCCCTATAACATAATAAACTGTAACATCTCCTGGAATAGAGGCTATTGACGACTGAGTTCAAACCTACTCTTTTTTTGAGACAGAGTCTCATTCTGTCACACAGGCTGGAGTGCAGTGGCACGATCTTGGCTAGCTGCAACCTCCGCCTCGTGCGTTCAAGTGATTCTCCTGCCTCCTCCACCAAAGTAACTGGGACTACAGGTGCATGCCATGATGTCTGGCTAATTTTTATATTTTTAGTAGAGACAGGGTTTCCCTGTGTTGGCCAGGCTGGTCTCAAACTCCTTACCTCAAGTGATCCACCTGCCTCGGCCTCCCAAAGTGCTGGGATTACAGACGTGAACCACCACGCCTGGCCAAATCTACTCTAAAATAATTAAAAAAAAATTTTTTTTAAAAAAAGAAGGGCCACCTAGCCTACTCCTTCCCCACAATAGAGAGAACACTTAAAAAACTTGCAATTCATTATCGTATCTCCAATCCTTTTCCAAACTCTCATCTCTTACTGTATAAAGAGTGGAGAGATCCTTGGAATGAAGATAACCAAGATGACACATCGAAAAAAAATAGCAGACTCTTTCCCTTGCACTATACCACGTAAGTCTACGTCAGCATCCAGTGTGGGCCGGGGTGTAGGGGATGGAAGAATGGGGTGATGAGGGGAACAGGAGGAGAAGAAGAAGTACAAAGAGTTAGCTCACTCAAGATGATTACTTTAATAAGGGAGTCATCCTTTCTGCTGTCACACCCAGAATTACATCTGCAACATTGCTTCCTTTTCCTGCTCAAACAGGTTCAGAATGTGAGTCCATATTCTCATGACAAATGTTTTTGTCATCTTCTGCTTAAGTGGAGTACACCATTCAAGGACCTGTGTTAGAAAACTTACCAGTATCTTCTGGGACACCTGTTTTGAGGGTGCAGGCCACTAGCTAAGCAACGAACATGTCCTTGTGTCAGCAGCCTTTTGCTACCTCTTCCTCTATGGTATGTCCCCATGTCACTCAGGCATTACCAACCTCAGCCATAGGTTCAGAACAACGTGTGGAATCTCCTATTGGCTTCTGAAATATCCGTCACTACAACGAGTAGGTGCCCAAACTAAACACAGTAGATTTCTATGTTTCCATGACGTGCCCATGAAAACTGAAAATTTCAAGCCAGAAGTCAAATGTTTCAAATGCAAATACAATTCTGTGTTCGTTATACATTTTAGCATTGCCAGCAGGGTGGCTGGACTCACACTAACTAATCCAGTTGCACAGTTAGCAGAGGAAGACATTTCCCCTGGTGTAGGAACTGTGAAAGCCAAGTACTGGAGTTGGAAACCTACCATTTTGGTAATAGAAAGATCATGTGAAGTCGCAAAACTTTCTTAGAAATTTAAGATAAACCGGTATAATGTTTAATATGACCTCCCCAAGACTTACCTATATCTTCTGGGACATGTGTTTTAAGAGCAAATCCATTAATTACCTAATACCACAGGGTCTTCTCCTACCAGAGCTATAATGATTTATCACAAACATGACCTTACTTCTGCGGTTCTCTGGTACGTGTCATTCCTTTAATGGGATCTGAAATGGCCCTGCCTTATGCCATATTCCATTCAATAATTAATTACACTTACTAAAGTATCAGAGTTGATCTCCCTCTTAAAATGCCAAAAAAAAAAAAAAAGTTTAGAGGACATTAGCTATTAGCATATAAATTATTTTCTGATTTCTTATGGATCACATATTTTTCTGTACCATATACATAAAAATGTATATAAATTTAAAATCCATCTGATACATGGAACTCCAGGTAGTATACAGTAAAATCTTATAAACATAATTTATTAATTAAAACAACATACTTTAAATAATGTTAACTAACCCAGATAAAATACAGTAACTTCAAGATAATTTATTTTCAGAAGTCAAAAGAAGAGCTTTAGAGTATCTGAGCAGGTTACTTCTCTAACTGAGATATGGGGCGACATCACCCCTCAGTTGGGTATAAACATCAACCTTCAGATAAAAATATAATTCATAGTTAAAAAGAGGATTGCTTGTTTCACTTGCTTTAAAGCCCCATGTGACAATGTCATCCTACTTGGAAGACTGGAAGACTGTTTTAGTGACTGGAAATACAATAATGGTTAGCTGAGCTAGCCCTGTGTCTGCAGGCCTCAGAGGAATCAAAAAGAATGCTGCTTGGTGGCCAAGACCGTCTGGAGTGACTCAGGGTCTCCCTGCCTAATGCTCTAAACCAATGCGACCTGGGAGTTATTTCTGGGAGGGGGATGGACAGCAAGGTATGAATGATGTCCACATTTTACCCTTTACATATCTGTATTTTAATTTTACGTAAGGAATATATTCATATTTTCCCTGACTCCTTAGTTTTTTAGAGCAGTGAAGGTCATTGTTAGATCATGAATGATTGATTTATCTTTCACTCTGTGGCTACGAGGCAATGTCAGATGAAGAAAAAACAAACAAATTTTGAGTTCAGGATTTCCCATTTGGGAAATGCTTCAATATTTTTAGCTTTATACAACTTCTGTAGGACTTGCTAGATTGGTGCCCGAGTCCAGCCTATCCAAATATCTTTGGGGCTGGAATACCTCTAGGGTGCCTTTCATTTCTTACTTGAGTAGGTGCTGTTCTTGAACCTTTTCTGGTAGTGTTCTCTGAGTAGCAATTGCTCCTGGTAGGGCCATTCCAACTGCAACGTCTCCTCCACAGCAGGAGGGATGGATCCAGATTTGCAAATATCTGCAAGTGGAAGAGATCATTTAGAGGATGTATTTTCACAGAGAGCAGGCTGAAATTCCATGTATTTATTTAGCTAGCTATTTATGTGACTAAAGCAGGATAATTAAGTTCTGGTTATGAGGTAGGAGAGCAGAGAAAAGATATATTCTGTAACACATGGCAAATTTGCTGGCTCATCAGTCACCACAAAGAAAACAACCAAGGGCAGGTTTCCTAGGAAATATTGAACATACACTGAACACAGATACGTTGGACATAGCTCCAAGTTATTTAACAATTTAGAGGGCTCCTCAGAAGCTTGAAATTACTGGTCAGGCATAGTGGCTCATGCCTGTAATCCTAGCACTTTGGGAGGCTGAGATGGGTGAATCACTTAAGGTCAGGAGTTTGAGACCAGCCTGGCCAAATGGTGAAACCCTGTTTCTACTAAAAATACAAAAAAAATTAGCTGGGCATGGTGGCAGGCACCTGTAATCCCAGCCACTTGGGAGGTTGAGGCAGGAGAATCACTTCCTCACTCCCGGAGGTTGTAGTGAGCCAAGAACGCACCATTGCACTCCAGCCTGGGCGACACTGGGCAACAAAGTGAGACTCTGTCTCAAAAAAAAAAAAAGAGCTTGAAATAACCAGAGAACCCTAGTGAAGAAAACAGTACAGTTCTCTTAAGGTTCACTTTCAAAATCCACAGCAATTTGTTTTACATGGACTGTATCTGCAGTGTGGTGATTTCCTCTTGCCATCATGGGAGGTATGATGGGTGGGAACCGTTGACTTTTTCTCCCTTTGAACATCAAAGCTCTGGGACCACAACTTGTGCACTGAAAAAATCCACCCTGGCCAGGCACAGTAGCTCATGCCTGTAATTCTAGCATTTTGGGAGGCCGAGGCAGATGGATAGTTTGAGCTCTGGAGTTTGAGACCAGCCTGGATAACATAGTAAAACCCCATCTCTACTAAAAATACAAAAAATTAGCCGGGTGTGGTGGCATGTGCCTGTGGTCCCAGCTACTCAGGAGACTGAAGTGGGAGGATGACTTGAGCCTGGGAGGCAGAGGCTTCAATGAGCTGAGATCCCCCCATTGTACTCCAGCCTGGGAGACAGAGCCAGATCCTGTCTCAAAAAAAAAAAAAAAGAAAAAAGAAAAAGAAAAAAGAAAAATCCACCCCATCCTGTCAGGCAGACCATTTCTTTATCACAAGACAGTAGGGTCACTTGGTGCTGGCTGCCAGGGCCGGCTGACTGGTTGACAACTTCCCTTCTGGAAAGCTGCACACTGACTCGCTGGCAGCTGGTGCCTCATCTGTCCCTGGGCTCACAGAGGATGTTTCAGAGGAACTTGGATAACCCCAGTTCCCCTCACCCACCATCCTCCTAGACACAGGATGAAGAAAACTGATGAGCAAAGGACAGTTTCCTGTCTGAACTTATGAGATCTTTTGGACACACATGACTGGGGGAAAGGGCCAAGTCTAAACAGAAACTAGGTCAAGTGTGGTGGCTATACCTGTAATCCCAACATTTTTGGAGGCCAAGACAGGAGGATCACTTGAGTGCAGGAGTTTGAGACCAGCCTGGACAACGTAGAAAGACTGTCTGTACAAAAAATTTAAAAAATAGCTGGGTGTGGTGGCGTGCACCCGTGGTCCCAGCTATTCAGGAGGCTGAGGTGGGAAGATTGCTTGAGCCCAAGAGGTTGAGGCCGCAGTGAGCTATGATTGTGCCACTGCACTCCAGCCTGGGCAACAGAGTAGGACTCTGTCTAAGAAAAACCCCCCAAAACACAAAACAAACCTATAAACAATTCCAACTTGGTATTCAAAGAGAACCCAACTGTCTTTTTTCTGTTTTCTCTAATTACTATTCCATCAATTTAGCCCTAATTACTGATGAACTGTTCTAAATACTTCCTAACTGGAGGAAATAAACAGAAGGAAAAGATGTAATATATGAAATAATCAAATATTCCACATAATGAATATATATATTATATACACATTATTATAATTCAGTGGTATATACAATATTTTCACTACTTTTTTCTTTTTAAATTATTTAAAAAGGGGGCAGGGGAAAAAAAGGTTAAAAAAAAGAAAAAAATTATTTAAAAAATATAGATAGGGTCTCTCTATGTTGCCCAGGCTGGTCTCAAACTCCTGGGCTCAAGTGATCTTCCTGCCTTAGCCTCTCAAAGTGTTGACATTACAGGTGTGAGCCACTGCACCCAGCCTAGTAATTAAGATAATGATTTAACTTCCATTGGATGTCTGATAGCACTTCTGAAAGACAGGACACATTTTCATGGCTCCCTAGGGCGGGTTTCTCAGGTGAAGGCCACAGACTTTCAATATCAGAATCCCCTGACAAGCTTGCTAAAATCAGAATCTAAAGTTGGAGCTTATACACCTCCAGGGCCATTTTATACACCTTTTAGAAAATAAAAGGTGTATAAAATAAAACGTGTATAAAATGGCCCTGGAGTTGTATAAGCTCCAACGTTAGAGTCTGTTTGAGACCAGCCTGGGGAATGTAGAGAGACCGTATCTATATTTTTAAATAATTTTTTTCTTTTTCCCCACCCCCTTTTTTAATAATTTAAAAAGAAAAAAAGTACTGAAAATATTGTATATACCATTGAATTATAATAACGTGTATATAATGTATTCTAGTAAATTTATATTTTATGTATCTTCTGGACTTGGGAGACTCGGCGTGAGTGTTCTGCCTGGGAGCACTTGCTCAGGGACTCCTAAATGAAATATAGATGCTGTATGTGAACAGCATCTATATTTCATTTAGAAGTCCAAATATTTAAACTCACCCAAGTGATCATGGATCTCTTTCACTCACATTCTATTTTTAGAATCTATATCCTTCAGTCTATCATTGTGTCTTCAGCTAGAAATACTCTCTTTAGTTTGATGCAATTCTACCTACTTGCTCCCTCCAAGCAGCTCTGTCCTTCAGCTACAATCATTGTTCTATTAATATTTGCAGTACAATGAGCTTTCAGTTATATTCAGGACATCTTTTTTTGTGAGGTCTCACACTGAACATGACAAACATCATGATAAGGAAACCTGCCCACTGCCTCCCCTTTTTTTTTTTTTGAAACAGAGTCTTGCTCTGTTGCCCAGGCTGGAGTGCAGTAGCGCCAAATCGGCTCACTGCAACCTCTACCTCCTGGATTCAAGCGATTCTCCTGCCTCAGCCTCCTGAGTAGCTGGGATTACAGGCATGAGCCACCACGCCCAGCTAATTTTGTATTTTTAGTAGAGAAGGGGGTTTCTCTATGTTGGTCAGGCTGGCCTCGAACTCATGACCTCAGGTGATCACCCACCTTGGCCTCCCAAAGTGCTGGGATCACAGGCGTGAGCCACCGCGCCCAGCCCTGCCTCCTCCTTTTGTTCAGGTTCCTCCACAGGCCAGATGAGGGGAGAGGAAGTTAATCTCTTATGAATTGTTAGGTGTGAGCATTAACATTTTTCTCTAAGCATTCTCATGACGAACTCACGTTAATTAAAATATAGAGTTAATCTTTAACAATTTTCACCCTGGTTAACTTGAGATTGCCAGTAACGTCTCTCTTCAAAGGTTGATTCCTTCTTGGGATCGAAAATTAGAAAGTCTGTCTTGGTGCCACCAAACCTCAGGTACGCAGGAGATAGGCCTCTGGCCAAGGTACGAAGCTTTGGAGAACTGTTAGGAAGACAAGCAAGAACGTATAATTACTTTTTCCAAGAAGATCTAGTCAAACATTCTTACTTCCTTCTTTCCTGGTAGACCTATTTCTTAACATTTTCCTGTGCAGGACTTAGAGGAAAAAATCATATTGTTTTGTTTTTGTGATAGAGTCTTGCTCTGTTGCCCAGGTTGGAGTGCAGTGGCACGATCTCAGCTCATTGCAAGCTCTGCTTGCCGGGTTCAAGCAATTCTTGTGCCTCCACATTCCAGGTAGCTGGGATTACAGGCAATATTGTTTAATTTTTATTTTTTTTCTTATTGGGCACGATAGAAAGGGAATCATTGTTTCAAAGAGGAAGCATCTCAATCTGAATGTAACTGAAGGACTGATCTAAGCACCTGAGGACAACTTGCAGCTTTAATTCTGGCAAGTGTGTGTGTGTGTGTGTGTGTGTGTGTGTGTGTGTGTGTGTGTGTCTGTGTGGTCTGTGTGTAGGGATGGGGTCTTGCTATGTTGCCCAGGCTAGTCTTGAACTCCTGGCTTCAAGTGATGCTCCTGCCACAGCCTCCCAAAATGCTGAGATTACAGGCATGAGCCACTGCACCCAGCCAGGAGCTTATATTTTAACTTGACAAGTAGGATAGTGTTCAACACTTATGGAAAAAACCTCATAGCCTTTTATGACTGATGGGGAAAAAGAAATAAGAGAATGGAAACTAAGGAAAAGAAAGCCCTATGTCTGTCTGAAAAAACAAACTGTCTGAAACTATGGAACAGTAAAAAGATTAGTGGTCACCAGGGGTTGGGGGTGGAAATGCAGGGGGGGATGAATAGGTGGAGAACAGGGGATTTTTAGGGCACTGAAAATACTCTGTATGATACTATAATGTGGATACATGCCATTATACGTTTGCCCAAACCCATAGAATGTACGCAAACAGTGAACTCTGCTGTGAACTATGGACTTTGGGTGACAATGATGTGTCAGTGTAGGTTCATCTACTAGAACAAACACCTCTCTGGGAGAGATGTTGTTAATGGGGGAGGCTATGCTGAGGAAGAAGACCCTTAATCCTTTTAAGCTTTGAAGACTCTTCCCCCTAGACTTCTACATTGCATTTCAATAGAAGTAAAGGCTGGCAGACCGGGTGCCACCCTTAATCACCCTCCTGTAGATCACAGGCATGATATGGAGGAATCTTTCCGGAAGGCATTGTTTTTGCTTAAACACAATCAAACCCCCACCTAATCACATACCCCACACCTGCTTCATGGATCAAGACCCTTTCACATGTAATTTCTAGAATTGTAAGCCTTTAAAAGGGCAAGGATTTTCTTTGTCAAGGAGCTTGGTTGTTAAGGTATTTTCACCTGCCGCAGCTCCCGGCCGGATAAATCACCACTTCCTTCCCTGGTGTTCGAGAGGTTTGTTTGCGGCCGCCTCTGCTTCATTTTGGCTCCCTGACTGGGAAATGAGTTTTGGTCGGCGGACGGCCGGGACAGCCTCCCAGGCGGTTTTGCCTTGCCCTGTGGAGCACCCCTGTGGGGACTCCAGCCCGTTTGGGCAATGCGAGTCCTGAGAGCGCTCCCGGGTAGGCACTGGCCCCAGTGGAACGCCTGGCCAGGGCAAAAGCAGGGTGGGCCCCCCACAGCGTGGATCCACCCAGTGGCTGAACACTGAGAAGGAATGGGTGCCTGAAATGTCTGGATGACAGAAACACGGTAGGACCGGTCCTGGGAAACTTGCCCACCTCCTTGAAGTGGAAACGTGGCCTAATCACCCATGTGTGCTGGATTTGGTACTCTTGAACTTGGCTCTCTGTCTCTCTGTAACTAACCTTGGAAGTCTTGCTTTTGGTGTCAATTTGGGTGGAGGGAGGTGTATGACTATGTGAGTGATTGGAGGGGTCCAACTGGACTCACCGGCTGTGAAATGTGGGAGCGGCAGGTCCGTTAGAGAGGGCTCTAAGTTCCTGTGGGGCTGGCTGGGATTAGGGGAGATTCGCATACAGCTAGAAGGAGGTGCCCTCGCAATCTAGGTATTGCAGGGGGATTAATGAACTCTCCAGTGCTAAGTGGCATCTGAAAGCACTCCCGAGAGGGAGACGGTCCTACCGGCCTGAATCGAAAATAAAAGAGTGTATTGCACCGTGCAGGGCGGGAAAAACTGGGGGAGGTGCATGACTGTGTGAGTGATTGGAGGGGTCCAGTTGGACTCACCAGCCAAGAAATGTGGGCGCGGCAGGTCCATTAGAGAGGTCTGTATGCTCAGAGTGTATTGCGGGGCCAGCTGGGATTAGGGGCAATCCACATATGGCTAGAAGGAGCTGCTCTCACAGTCTAGGTATTGCAGGGGGATTAACGAACTCTCCAATGCCAAGCAGCGTCACAAGCACTCCCGAGAGGGAGATGGTCCTACAGGCCTGAAGGGAAAGTGAGAGTGTGTCACGCAGTACAGGGAGGGAAAAACTGAGGGTGGAGTAAAACTCTACTGCCTGTGGGTACTGTTTTCTCTGCAAAACATGGGTCACACTCATAGCAAGCCTACGCCTCTGGGGCTACGCTGAAAAATTTCAAGAAGGGATTTAGTGGGGATTATGGAGTGACTATGACACCAGGAAAGCTGAGGACCTTATGTGAGGTAGACTGGCTAACATTTGGGGTGGATTGGCCCTCAGAGGGAAGCCTAGACAGGCCTCTTGTCTCCAAAGTATAGCATAAGGTTACATGCAAGCTAGGACACCCTGATCAATTTCCATACCTAGACTTGTAGCTACAGCTAGTTCTAAACCTTCCACAGAGGCTGAGAGAATAGGCAGCAACTGTACCGATAGCAAAGGGGCGGGCAGCTGGGGAAAAACCCCGCTCCACCTGCCGAGGGATGCAGACTCATAAGGTCCTGACAGATCCAATGGCAGAAGAGCTTTTGCCGATGATCCTCCCCCTTGTCAGGAGGAAGGATTCCTTGCCCCTGGGCCTGAAGCCTCAGCACACCCACCAGAATTGCATACCTCCAAACCACCCAGAAAAGAAAGAATGCAGAGGGACTCCTCCCATAGCCCCCGCCTCCCAGGAGGAACTCCCCCTCTAGCAGCCCATCTGCAACCCAAGGCAGGGGTGCAGATGCCTTTAAGAGAGCAAAGGTAGACGGGAGTGGATGGTGGAAAGACATGTTTTCACGTACCTGCTGTTCACCTCAGCTGATCTTATCAACTGGAAAAATAACACACCGTCTTATAGCGAGAAGCTCCAAGCTTTCGTTGACCTACCGCAAACCATTGTCCAGACACATAACCCCACTTGGGCTGACTGCCACCAGCTGCTTATGTATCTTTTTAACACTGATGAAAGGCGGAGAGTACTTCAAGCCACTTCCAAATGTTCGGAGGAGCATGTTCCGGTAGATTACCAGAACCCCCAAGAGTATGTCAGGGCCTAGCTGCCAGAGACTGACCCCCAGTGGGATCCAAACACCCCAAAGGGCATGCAAAGGCTAAGCCGGTACAGACAGGCCTTACTGGAAGGATTGAAAAAGGGAGCCCAGAAAGCTACAAATATCAATAAAGTCTCTGAGGTCATTCAAGGGAAAGAGGAAAGCCGAGCACAGTTTTATGAAAGACTGTGTGAAGCCTATTGCATGTGTGCTCCTTTGGATCCTGAGAGGCCTGAAAACCAACACATGGTAAATATGGCATTAGTCAGTCAGTGTGCCGAAGACATTAGGAGAAAGTTACAGAAGCAGGCAGGATTTGCGAGCATGAATACTTCACAGTTATTGGCAATAGCTAACCAGGTGTTTGTAAACAGAGACGCAGTAAGCCATAGAGAAAACAAGTGTCAAGCTGCACGAAGCACCAACTTGATAGCTGCCGCTATTAGAGGAGCACCCCCAGAAGGGCGGGGAATGGGGGCTCCTGGAAGGCTACCCAGTCTAGTTGCTGCGCCTGCCGCGTAACCATTGTGCTTACTGTAGGGAAGTGGGACACTGGAAGGACAAGTGCCCCCAGCGGACAGGAAAACAGGGAGACCTTCAGCACGAGGCTTCAGACAAAAGTGAAGGAGCTCTGTTCAGTTTAATGGAAGGGCCACTGGACTGAAGGGGACTGGGCTCCATTGCCCCGAAGAGCCCATGGTCAGGATGACAGTGGGGGGCAAGGACACTGACTTCCTCGTCGACACAGGTGCTGAGTATTCGGTGGTGACCACCCCTGCAGCCCCCATCGAAGGAAACACACGATATTGTTGGAGCTGCCAGGGCGTCAGAGAAGCAGTCTTTCTGCTTGCCTCGGACTTGTGAGGTAGGGTCACGAGGTGATTCACCAGTTCTTCTACATGCCTGATTGCCCTTGGCCCCTGCTAGGAAGGGATCTGCTCAGTAAGCTACGGGCAACCATCATCTTCACCGAGAGTCACATTTTATGGCTAACATTGCCTAAAACTGGAGTCACAATGGCCCTCAGGGTTCCTCCTGAAGAAGAGTGGAGGCTCTTCTTAACTGAACCAGACTGGGAGATAGAACCTGCATTAGCAAGACGATGGCCTAAGATCTGGGCCGAGGACAATCTGCCAGGACTGGAAATCAACCAGGCCCCTGTGCTCACTGAGGTCAAGCCTGGGGCTCAGCCGGGTAGGCAAAAGCAGTATCCAGTTCCCCATGAGGCCCTAGAAGGCATTCAGGTCCACCTAAAATGCTTAAAGGACTATGGAATGACAGTTCCTTGCCAGAGTCCATGGAACACCCCCCTCTTGCCTGTTCCTAAACCAGGGATCAAAGACTACAGGCCAGTGCAGGACTTGCATTTGGTTAATTAGGCTACAGTGACTTTGCACCCAACTGGACCCAACCCGTACATGCTGTTGGGATTATTGCCAGCCGAGGATAGTTGGTTCACCTGCTTGGACCTAAAGAATGCTTTCTTTAGCATTATATTGGCCTTGGAGAGTCAGAAACTATTTGCTTTTCAATGGGAAAATCCAGAAACAGGTGTAACCACCCAGTACACCTGGACCCAGCTACCCCTGGGGTTCAAGAACTCTCCCACCATCTTTGGGGAGGCACTAGCCCATGACCTCCAGAAATTTCCTGCTATGGACTTAGGCTGTGTGTTGCTCCAATAAGCTGACGACCTTTTATTGGGACACCCTACAGCAGTCAGGTGCACTAAAGGAACAGATGCACCTGGAGGACTATGGGTATAAAGTGTCTAAAAAGAAAGCCCAGATTTGCTGACAGCAAGTGCAGTATCTGGGGTTCACCATCTGGCAGGGAGAGTGCAGCCTAGGAGCAGAGAGAAAACAAGTCATTTGCAATTTGCCAGGACCCGAGACTAGAAGGTAGGTGAGAGAGTTTCTGGGAGCCACAGTTTCTGTAGATTGTGGATTCTAAACTTTGCAGTACTGGCCAAACCCCTATATGAAGTTACTAAGGGGGGAGATAAGGAACCCTTTGAATGGGGATCCCAGCAGTGGCAGGCCTTTCAGAAACTGAAAGAGAAACTTATGTCAGCCTGGCTTTGGGGTTACCTGATTTAACAAAGCTCTTCACTTTGTATGGGTCAGAAAGAGAAAAATAGCAGTTGGAGTTCTAATACAAACAGTGGGACCTCGGCCCAGGCCTGTAGCTTATCTGTCCCAGCAGCTGGACAGAGTTTTGAAGGGATGGCCCCCATGTTTAAGGGCCCTGGCAGCAACTGCTCTGCTAGCACAAGAGGCTGATAATCTAACTCTGGGGCAGAACTTAAATATCAAAGCACCCCACACAGTAGTGACTCTAATGAATACCAAAGGGCATCATTGGTTGACAAATGCTAGGTTAACCAAATACCAGAGCCTGCTATATGAAAATCCCCACATCACTATTGAGGTCTGCAACACTTTAAACCCTGCCACTTTGCTCCCAGTGTCGGAAGGCCGGGTTGAACACAACTGTGTTGAGGTATTGGACTCAGTTTATTCCAGCAGGCCTGATCTTCGGGATCAACCATGGATGGTAGTAGACTGGGAGTTGTATGTGGATGGAAGCAGTTTTGTTAATCCACAAGGAGAAAGGTGTGCAGGCTATGCAGTAGTAACTCTGGACACTAATCGAGGCCAACCCACTGCCTCAGGGTACTTCGGCTCAGAAGGCTGAACTTACTGCTCTGACCCGAGCCCTAGAACTGAATGAAGATAAGGCTGTGAACATTTTACTGATTCCCGGTATGCCTTTCTAACCCTTCAAGTACATGGGGCACCGTACAAAGAAAAAGGATGTTAAATTCAGGGGGAAAAGAAATAAAGTACCAGCATGAAATCTTGCAGTTGTTAGAAGCAGTTTGGAAACCCTGGAGGGTGGCAGTTGTGCACTGCCAAGGACATCAGCGGTCCCACACCTCCATAGCCCTGGGAAATTCCCAAGCTGATTCAGCAGCTCGTAAGGTGGCATTTATTCCCTACCAAGCTGCAGTTACAGCCCCTCTAATTCCCCAGATACCTAACTTGGTGCCCAATTATTCTAAGGAGAAAAAAACTTTCTCCAAGCAGAGTGGGGGCAAATAATTAAAGAGGGATGGATCCAGCTACCGTTGGTGCCGCAGCTATTAGGGGCTGCGGTCATACAGGCTGTACAAAAAAACACTTATTTAGGCCAAGAGTCACTTAAGAAGTTGTTAGGCTGGTATTTTTACATCTCACACTTATCGGCCCTGACCAAAACTGTGGCACAGCGATACATCAAGTGTTGACAGCACAATGCGAGGCGAGGTCCAATTATTCCCCTTGGAATTCAAGCTTATGGAGCAGCTCCGTTTGAAGATCTCCAGGTAGATTTCACTGAAATGCCCAAGTGTAGAGGACATAAGTATTTGTCGGTCCTGGTGTGCACATACTCTGGGTGGGTAGGGCCTTCCCGACTAGGAATGAAAAGCCCCATGAAGCAATCTGTGTACTTCTTTGAGATCTCATCCTTAGGTTTGGACTGCCATTGCACATCAGCTCAGACAACAGACCAGCATTTGTGGCTGATTTGGTCTGGAAAACTGCAATGGCATTGGGTATCACTTGGAAGCTGCATGCTGCCTACCGACCACAGAGTTCCGGAAAGGTGGACCGGATGGACTGGGCTATTAAGAATAGCTTAGGGAAAATGTGTCAGGAAACAGGATTAAAGTGGGTGCAGACACTTCCCTTAGTGTTATTCAAAATTAGATGTACTCCCTCTAAGAAAACAGATAGCGACTGCAGAATCACCTTGAGAAGGACAACAAGCCTTGCTCCAGCCACATCCTGGAAGCTGGCTGGTCCACGCATGGCTGAAGCATGAAGAAACTCATCGTGGGACTTATTCTTCTTAGAATTTGGACTTATACAGTAGGGACATTAACTGATTTTGGAGAATGCTCTCGGTGTGTGCACCAGGTTACTTAGGTAGGACGGAAAGTTACAGCCATTCTTTTGTTCTACAGTTATTATGAATGTTCAGGGACACAGAAGGAACATGTTTATATAATGGTAGTCAGTATAAGGTGTGTAGCCCAGGGGATGAACAATCTGATGTCTGCTACGATCCATCAGAACCCCCTATGCATACAACTTTTGAAGTTAAACTCATAACAGGGCAAGGGAACAGCCCTACTAAGTTAATAGTTAAAACAGAGGATCAGGAAAATCAGAATGAGAGTAAGAACTCTCACTAATGCTGTAGGTGAGATTCTCAAAGGGAAGAGTGAGGAAGGAGACCCTTAATCCTCTTAAGCTTCTAAAAGCCCTTCCCCCTAGACTTCTACATTGCATTTCAATAGGAAAGGTAAAGGCTGGCACACTGGGCGCCACCCTTAATCACACTCCTGTAGATCACAGGCATGGCACGGAGGAATCTTTCTGGAAGGTATTGTTTTTGCTTAAACATGATCAAACCCCCACCTAGTCATGTAGTCCCGCCTACTTCATGGATTAAGACCCTTTCATATGTAATTTCTAGAATTGTAAGCCTTTAAAAGGGCAAGGATTTTCTTTGTCGAGGAGCTTGGTTGTTAAGGTATTTTCACCTGCCACAGCTCCCGGCTGAATAAATCACCACTTCCTTCCCTGTTTGGTGTTTGAGAGGTTTGTTTGCGGCTGCTCCTGCTTCAGTGCATGTGTGTGGGCAGGGGGTCTATGGGAAATCTCTGTCCTTCCATTCAATTTTGCTGTGAACCTAAAACTTCTCTAAAAAATAAAGCCTATTTAAAACACACACACACACACACACACACACACACGATTTGGTGAATGACTTTTTAAAAAGTCTTCAAACACCTGTGTTTCCAGAGAAGTTTATAAATGGCTTAGGACCTCTTCTCCTCTCCTTAACTCCTGCCTCCCGACCAAGGAAAATCACTCTTTTGTATTTAAGTCAAATGATTTAGAATTATATAGGATTCTAATTCCCATCACTGACACCTCTAATTTGAACAATTCTAAATGCATATTCTGTGAAGCCAAAAATGCTCCGAATGGCTGCCTATTATATGCATAGAATGGTACCAAATGCTATAGAATGGAATTAGAATGATCTATAATCCCCTCCCTCAAAAAGATGAAGATGTTCATAAATATTTATGTGAGCAAAACTAAGACAACAAAAGACCTGGATAAGAGACACAGCTGTCATACATTTCTAAAGTATCAAACACGCAATGCTGGCCACACTGCTTCCTGGAATGCTCTGAAAACATATTAAACCAATGCTATGTAACTCTTGGAATGGCCTAAATAGTTTGTCTACATGTAGGTTTATATTTCAAATTGGGAAATTATTGCTGGAGCACTAATTGCCAATACTTTTTTGTTTGTTTGTTTGAGACAGGGTTTCATTCCCATTGCCCAGGCTGGAGTACGAATGACATGATCTCAGCCCATTGCAACCTCTACCTCCTGGGCTCAAGTGATTCACCCACTTCACCCTCCCAAAGTGTTGGGATTACAGGTGTGAGCCACAGTACCCAGGCAAATTGCCAGTACTTCTTAATACCCTAGGAATGAAAAGATCTGATCTAAAATTTAAAATTTTAAGATGTCCTCATGCTTAATTATATATGTATAATGCTCTGCAAAATTTTCAAAGTATTTCTTTATGTTTAGGAAATAAATTAAAAGGGAAATCGACCAAAAGATAAGTCTCCTATATTAAAACTTCAGTGATTCCTTCTCACTATATTTTTGTTTGTAACTTGGGAGCCCCTAAAAGTATGGTGGGCTCTGGCACTAGGAACCTCAGAATAAAGTGAGATTTTAAAACATTATTAACCCAGAATTTACCCTGACTGAAATACCTGACAGCCCTAAAGAGCTCTAGGAAGGATGACATCTGCCATGGGATCCTCAAAACCACTGCTAAATAAATGGAAATGCTGATGTGAACTAAATAAGGAAGAAGCAGCTATTTTCAGTTTCGTAGAAATGCAAATAAAAATACATTGTAGGGAGGGGAAAACAGAGGATGAACTATTGTTTAATGGGTAAAGAGTTTCAGTTTGGGAAGATGAAAGAGTTCTGAGATAGACAGATAGTGGTGATATTTGCACAACGATGTGAGTGTGCAGAGTGCACTGAACTGCACACCTTAAAATGGTTAAAATAGCAAGTTTTATGTTTTGCATATTATGCCACAATAAAATAAATAAATAGTACTTATAGTGTAATTTTAACAATGAACAAATACATATTTTTATATAGGAGAGAAGTATGCCGGGATGATAGCAATGGTCATTATATGGTGAGATAGATGGTAGACTTTTTCATTACTTTCCCGTATTTCACAAGTGTTCCATAACAAGCATGTGATATTTTAAATTATACAAGTTGGTGTGTGTGTGTGTGTGTGTGTGTGTGTGTGTATGTGTGTGTGTGTGTTTGCGACAGAGTCTCATTCTGTTGCCCCAGGCTGGAGTGCAGTGGCATGATCTCGGCTCATTGCAACCTCCACCTCCCAGGTTCAAGCAATTCTCTTGCCTCAGCCTCCCTAGTAGCTGGTACTACAGGCACCCACCACCATGCCCAGCTAATTTTTGTATTTTTAGTAGAAATAGGGTTTCACCATGTTGGCCAGGCTGGTCTTGAACTCCTGACCTCAAGTGATCCTCTCGCCTCAGCCTCCCAAAGTGCCAGGATTACAGGCGTGAGCCACTGTGCCTGGCCTATGTGTCTGTTTTAATAGATGAAAAAAGCAAGATTTACTTAAGGAGATAAAGCCATCTGTTAATTTATTCAACAAATATTTGTTGCAGGCTGACCCTCCCAGGCATTATGCTAGTTGCTGGAGATGAACAGTGACCAGGCAGAGATAGCAGCTGTTCTCATACAATTTATAGTTTAGTGATAGATACAAACAAGTAAATAGGCAATTCTTGAATAATGCTATGGAAACATTCAGAGGGGATCCTAATCTAGACCTTGGGCCAAGGTAGAGGGGTGCTTAGAGAAGGTTTTTCAGGGGAAATGGCTTCACTGCTAGACATAAGAAAGGAATAAATCTTATCTAAATTAAAGAGAGTGGGGTAGGATTGAAAAAAGCATTCCAGGTGAAGGGAAAAGTCTGTGCAAAGACCAGAGATAGAAGAGAAGCTGGTATCACTGAAGAGCAGAGGGTGTGGCTGATGCCTAGAGATGGGGGACAGAGTGAGACGTCAATCACCACCGGTGGAGGTCTGTCCTGCAGACTCTGACTCAACGACAGTTGAATGAATGAACTCTCACACTATTAGTGATTCAAGTGGGCTAGGGATGGTCCTTGACTGCTTTCAGAGGACAACTGCCGCCAATCGACCATGACCACCGTGTCACATCCTAACATATATTTAGTAAAGATTTCATAACAGAGGTTCTAACTCAACATACTTGTGGATAATTAACATGATTAAAAGAGTGGTTTTATGAATGATAAAAGCTTTAGGTTCCAGAGCCCAGAGTAAACACTGTTAATGGATAATTCTCCTTTGATCTCCCCCTGAGAGGACCATCCAGCACAAAGTTTACATGAGTAAACAGAGTACAGACAAAGAGACGTGGGGTAAACAGACTTAACTGGGAAAGCCTCTTATCATCGCTGTTTTCCCTAATCTAATGTAAATGAGCCGGCTGTCTTCAGCCTGTCCCAATAAAACCTTTTGGCCTTCCAAAAGGTTTGAGACTACAATCTGTAACTTTTCCTAACATTTCCCTAATATTTTGCCAGCCACACCAAATAAATCTCAACAGCAGAGAGGCTGGGGAAGAACAGAATGGAGAGGCAAATAGGGCCACATCACGGAGGGCCAACTTCATATGAGGGACAGCGGGGAGCCAAGGAAGGATCTAAAGCAGTTGGAGTGACCTCACCAGACTTATTTGAGAAAGGAATTACAGGCTGCATTACAAATAACTGAAGGGAAGGAACAAGACTCTGGTCGTGTTAATGTAGACAAAACGTAATAGACTGAGGTAACAGCTCAGAGATGGATAATTCAAGAAACATTTAGAGGTAGAAATAGTAGATTTGGATTTACATATATATATATGTGTATGCATGTATATATATGTATTGCTATATATATATATGAATGAGAAGCATTCTACCTTCTTGGCCAGGCTGGTCTTGAACTCCTGGACTCAAATGATCCACCTGCCTCGGCCTCCCAAAATGCTGAGATTACAGGCGTGTGCTACTGCACCCAGCCTAAATTTGGTTGTTAACTGGATGTTGAGGAGGAGTCAAGGATTGCTCCTAGGAAGCACCTTGGAAGATGGTAATATTTGCTGGATGAGGAATAGGTGATAGATTGAAGATGGGGAGGAACAGGGAAGAGAAGGGGTGCTCAGTTTTGTAGAATTTGAACTACCAATGGAACACCAAAAAACATATTTCTATCCATCGGGTGTTTGGCCGTGTGTCTGGAACTCTGGAGACACATCTAGGCTAGGGATATAGACTGCCAGGTCCTCAGTGGAAATTTCAGGGACTGGTAGCCCCTAGCTCACAGGTCCCAAGGCATGGCCCTAAAACCAAGATGAGGAACTTCCTCAGGGAGAATCACTCCAGGCTGGTTCTGTACCACTGCCTTCATCTGGACACTGATTCTGGTCCTTGGTGTTTTGATTGGGTTTGATGATAAAGGCAGCTCATTTGGATTCCTCTAGCTGCATTTGTAAGAAGTTGCACTGGGAAGTGGGAGGAAAAGAGTACCTGGAAAAGAGGCTGTGGCATCACACGCCAGGCATCTGTGTGTGACCTGGGGTCACAGCCTGGTCCCCAGAGGTACAAACTGTACCACCTTGGGTCACTCTCCATCACACTGCCCTGCCTTCATTTTCTTCATAGCACTCATTGCTCTCTGAAATCAGCTTCCTAGTTCCTTTCCTTGGCTTACTCTCTGCTGCAGCCCCCATCTCTGCTGCAAGCTCCCTGAGAGCAGGGACCTGGCTGACTTATCAGAATCTACTCAACACCTAAATAAGTACTCGGCACACCGCTGGCGTTTAACAAATACTTAAGTGAATGAATGAGCAAGGCCCGCCCGATGTAAGGGTAAGTGGGGGCCAGACAAGGACTGTTTCCTGAACAAAATGAAAACCCAATGCTGTTTGGGTTGACCACTTGGACACTGCTCAAAGGTTTGGTATTAAGGACCTTTTTGTTTGTCTCTTTTGCAATGAAATATTTTCTTGTTTTGAGAAAATAATATTGATGCCCTCTGACAAAAACTAGATTTAGTATGGCTGCAAAACATGCCATAAAACTAAAACTGATCAAAGTTGCAGTATTTCAATCATATACAAGAAAAATAAAGGGAAAATAATCCCACCACCACAGTGACATGGAAATTGTTACAGACAAATGCATGAAAGAAGCTGCAGCTGTTCTATTTCTAGAGCAGTTTGCTAAGGAAAAAAAGGTGCCTATGGGTGTTTTTATTTTACCTTTTGTACAGAAATAAGTTACTTCTCTCTGACATGAAAGCAGAGGTGTGCTGGAGTGGGCTGTGCCACCTTGTTGGCCTGTGAAAGCCACATGTTAAATCTGGAGAAATTTTGTGAGCTAGTTGTTAAGCTGTTGGCAGTTTGAAATTGGCCAAGGAGCGAGTATTTACACCACAGAAATCAGCAAAAACCGTAAACCAGTCTCCCCTCCTCCCAGAGAGCCAGTTGTTAGATAGTTTCCAGCACAACACTGCATTAGCAGCAATTTAACTAATTTCTGGAAGTGGATGAGACTACGCAGGGAATACATGAAATGAAAAGAAGGCCTAGGTTAGAAGTCTGAGGAATGTCACGTTTAAGACAAGCTAGAGAGAGATGGAGAGGAATTGTTAGAGAACCCACATAAAAAAAATTGTTAGAGAACCCACATAGTGACAGACCTAAAGAGGTAAGAAAGTGCTTCCATTGTCAACCTTGCCAAATGCCTCCAAGAGTCTATTAGTTTGTTAGGGTTGCTGTAGCAGAGTACTGTAAACGAATTGGTTTGAACAACAGAAATGTATTGTCTTACAGTTCTGAAAAGCCATCAAGTTGAAATTAAGGTATTGGCAGGGCCATACTCCCTCTGAAGACATAGGAAAGGATTTGCTCCAGGACTTTCTCCTAACTTCCCATAGCTCTTTGACTCCAACTCCATAACTCCAGTCATCACATGATATTCTCCCTATGTGCATTTCTGTCTCCAAATTTCTCCTTGTTATAAGGACATCTGTCATATTGGATGACAAGCCTACCATATTCTAGTATGACCTCATCCTAACTAATAATATCTGCAATGACCCTATTCCCAAATAAAGTCACATTCTGAGGTACCGGGGGTTAGGACTTCTAATACAGATTTTGGGGTGACCTCATTCAACCTATAAAAAAGACCAAATAAGATAAAGTGTTTATTAGGTTTCCCAACAGAGGAAGGCCATTGATGTCAGAGAGATTGATTTTAGTGACACAATAATGGTGCCTCATGAGAGCGGAACACGAAAGAACAGGCTGCAGAGGGGACGGAAGAAATGGGTGGTCTCTGTGAGGAAGTGATTGAGATGGGAAAGACTAGAGGATGCTTATATGCTGAGCGGAAGAATCCGGTATCTTCAGCTCCGGGAGGAGCTGAAGATACAGGAGAGGAAAGAGGTGACTGACAGAGTGAAGTCCTTGGGGGTTGGGGAGGGGATGGGATTCAGAGCAGAACTGGAAGAAGCAGCCTGAGATCAGAGAGAGAAGGAAAGCTGGACATAGGCATGACATGTCTGCAGATTTGATGACAGGGTGAAAAGGAAGCAACTGCTCATTTTCTTTGGGAGGCAGAAGTACGGTCATGTGCTAAGAATAAGGCGAAGGTGGAGTCGGAGAGTTTTAAAAAGTAAAGAATGACAAAGGCAGAGATATGGAGAGTTAAGGGAACACTAATGGCCAGGGAAGTCTGGAAGCTAAAAAATGTATGGTGCAACATCAATCTATGTGGCTGGGAGACTGTCCACTCCCTCCTCCCATAAGAGATCAATCGGCCGGCTACACAGGGTGGCCACTGAGACTGGAAATGAGGCATAAAATTGACTTATTAATATGCATTAAAATTAACAAGTAACATATTTCCATTTCCAGGTGTTTGGGCCACCCTATAGATTCCAAAGAGAGAAAATACAGTTGGACTAAGCCAGGTTTGGGATTTTAGCAGGAAGAACAATGGAACAGGGATTGGGGTTATTATCACAAGAGTGGTTCACAAGATAGATTACGAAGCTCAAATCAGATATGGAAGAAGTAGAGAGAGGAGGAGGCTGTTCAGTGGAGGTGTTTAAAAATTGTTATGATGGGAGCTACGGAGTAAGAGAGCTGTGGTCTGCCTCTCAGAAAAAAAAGGTGCCCTGCTTTTTAGTATTTGCCAATTCCCACGGTAAATGTTCTCACCATGGCTGATTTCCAGATACCCACAGGATGCCACTGAATGCAAAATTGAAAAGAAATGCCTACATTTCATGAGCTGGACAAGCTGGTTCTGTTACACCTTGAGTGTTACATTGAGTGTAGCATTATCTGTTACAACATATAAAAAATGTGAGAGTGAAGAAACCGAGACAGTTTATGTAGGTAACTTGAAGTCATCTAGGATGATGGTGAGACTTGGAGGTGGAGAGGAAACTGTGAGATTGGTGCCAGTCTTCAGTTAATAAGGGGGAGTAAGTAAGAGAGGGACAGGGTGCAGTGAGCAGGAGCGCTGGATGAGAGGCCGACGTGGAGATGAGGAACCACACACCGGAGTCACGGCATCATCCATAATTCATATCAGGCTAGTCCAAACTGAGTGTTTAGGCAAGCAAAGCTACCTACCTTCTTTCACTTCATCTCAAAACAACCCAATGAAGCAAGTGGCATTATTATCCTCATTTTAAACAAGGAACCTGAACAAAAGGAGATAATTTTCCCAAAGTAACAAGTCAAAAGGAATTTGAACTATAGCAGTATGGAGTTCAAATTAGTGGGCTATTGTCCAGAAGCTGGACTGGAGAACAGGAAAAAAACTGGACTATGGGAGAGTGTGCAGCCGCTACTCAAAAGGGCTACAGGGAAGACAGTGTCTTCAGAGAAGAGCCAAGTCATAGCTTGGACAAGGAGGTAGACGAGATATTCTGTGAGAAGGCTAGAATACGGTTACCCCACAAAAGGCTCCAGGGCACGGTGGATAGGGTTAGTGGGGAAGGGAACAATAAGAGCTCAGTAAGAGGGATAGCACTTTCCAGGGGTTAGGAGACATGAGGGGTGTGATTGTCCCCAGCTCTTTGTTTCCCTTTGGCCATGGATATTTCTGCCATCAGTAGGCACATGGTGGGGGGCGGGGGGGTCCTGTGCCTCTTTCCAACACTGGAAGTTATTATGAGTAAATATTTATCAAATCGGCAAAAACAGATAAACTTTGCTAAAGGAAAATAAGCAAACTGCGATGAAAAGCAAGCATAGTTGCATTATCACTGAGATTGCTATTTGTACCACTTTTGCTCTGCAGTACTTAGGATTTCTACCACTGACTCAGCACTATACTTTTTGTTATGCTTGTATATGTGTCTTAACTGAAATGCAGATCTGTACTGTCCACTACCATAGCACTAGCTACATGTGTCTACTGAGTGCTTGAAATATAGTTTGTCTGAGACCAGGCACAGTGGCTCATGCCTGTGATTCCAATAATTTGGGAGGTCGAGGCGGGCAGATCATCAGAGGTCAGGAATTCGAGATCAGCCTGGCCAATATGGTGAAACCCTGTCTCCACTAAAAATACACAATTAGCCAGGCATAGTGGCGCACGTCTCTAGTCCCAGCTACTTGGGAGGCTGAGGCAGGAGAATAACTTGAACCCAGGAGATGGAGGTTGCAGTGAGCCGAGGTAACATCATTGCACTCTAGGCTGGGCAACAAGAGTGAAACTGTCTTGGGAAAAAAAAGGAGAAATATAGTCTGACAAGTACTGTAAGTAATACATGCCAGATTATATAGACTTGGTTCGAGAAAAGGAAATAATGAATATCTCATTAATATTTTATATTGATTACATGCTGAGAAAACATTTTGGATATATTGAACTAAATAACATTTAAAATTAATTTCACTTGTTTCTTTTTACCTTTTTAATGTGGCTACTAGAAAATTTAAAATTACATATGACCTTGCATATGAGACCCACATTCTATTTCCATTGTACGGTGTTGGTTTAGGGCCAGGCTATCTTTGGAATTCTGTACACAGTTGGGCTTCAGAAGTATTTTGATTGGTTTTTGATTAAGTCCCTCTGGGAAGAGCACAGATTGAAAGATTTTTTTTTTTCAAATTTTAGATTGCTCTACCACTGGTATTTTAGTTTTGTGTACTTTATCTTCTCTGGTTGCAAACATGAAAAAAAAATGTATTTGCCATCGTGGAGACCAGAACCATGCCATATGATTAAGTTTGCTTAGGCCTCTTTGAAGTACCTTAAATGAAGGTTTGGACCCTGATACTGTTACTCTCGTGTGAATGCTTCTTTTCACTATATCAATCTTTCAATTCCTTTCCAAACAATCTTTTTCTACCATATCCTACTCTCTTTCCTGTAAAAAATATAAAGTGCTGGGCCAGGCACAGTGGTTCACACCTGTAATCCCAGCACTTTGGGAGTCCAAGGCGGGTGGATCAGGAGTTCAAGACCAGCCTATCCAAGATAGTGAAATCCCGTCTCTACTAAAAACTACAAAAATTAGCCGGGCACAGTGGCAGGCTCCTGTAATCCCAGCTACTCTTAGAGGCTGAGGCAGGAGAATCGCTTGAACCTGGGTGGTAGAGGTTGCATTGAGCTGAGATCTCGCCACTGCACTCCAGTCTGGGTGATAGAGTAAGACTCCATCTAAAAAAAAAAAAAATATATATATATATATATATATATATATATATATATATATTGCTTTCCCTTTTTATGGGTACTATTGTCTCATGTGATCAGAGTTTAGTTTCAAACTGTGGCCAAGTTACTTAATCTCCCTGAGCTTCAATTTCTTCATTTTTAAAATGGGGATGATAAAAGTAGTACCTCATAGTGTTGTAGCCCAGGCTAAATGGATTAACACCTAGAAGGTGCTTAGAACAGGGCCAGGCAAATGACAAGAACTCAGGAAGTGTTCACTGTTTGTGTCTGCCTCTCTTTCCTTATTCCTTCAGCTTTCGTGTGCTGAGCTCTTGCCATCCCACCCACACATCTTCACTTTTGAGGAACTGTAATAAATAAACAACAGGCGTCTTATCCTCCTCTACTGTGGGCCCATAGAAAGCTTAGCGCTGTCTTCTGAGATGGCTGGGCTGCTTGGGCCCTGTGCCCTCCTGGGGAGATGAACCCTCAGACTCTAATTTAGAAGCTAGGTCTTAGATGAGGAGAAGGGGTTTCTGCCTTTTTTAGGTCTTAGCAGAGAACATTCTGGGTGTGCTTGTTGATGCTTCTGGGAAGCAGGTATGGCAGATGGCCTCTCCAGGGAAGGGGGCTGAAACAGACAGCAGCTAGCCTTGGAGAGAAGCACGTATGGACAGGAATAAACTGTTTTGTAAACCGAAAAAAGTTTTATCTATCACATGTTATGTTCTCTTGGTATTTCATTATACTCAAGTCTTTAACAGAAAGGTGCAAGGGGCAGGGGGAAGTGTGCTCTGGGAAACTAAAAGATGTATTTAAGAAGAACGAAGGTATCATCCTCACTAAATTACATATTGGAAGTTCTACCTGTTAGGGGGATGTTCGTCAATTGCGGGGAGCTTGACTGACGGCTGATCAGGCCCAGACCCTGAAAGTCATACTCTATGTTTTTTCTTTTGGGCTTGTTACTCTAGGGGGCAACCCCTATCTGTTCTTTCTAGGGGACAGGTAGGGGAATATGCTGGCTGCAGCAGAAGAGACCTCGAGTCCTCACATTTCAGTAAATGGACATTGACTTCATCCTCATTTTTAGTAAGCTCCCCCCTCAACCCCAGCAAGTGAATACTGGGGTCCTGAGATCTGGAGCTCTGTGGTTCAGCATTTCTCTGGAGTAATCTTCCTATTCCCAAACTAGTTGCTGCCTAGTATCAGCTTCCTATCCTTAAGGGGAAGGGCAAAATGTGAGGGTTCCTCCTCACCAGAAAATTCCAGTGCCACAAGGGAAAGGAAAGGTTTACTATGATCCAAAGAAACAGAAAGCCAGTGAATGGCTACCAAATGCTCACCACCGCCTAGGAAGAAACAATTCGTTTAAGCATCAAACACTTATTATGGGTCAAACACTGTGACGCTCTTAAGAAATCATCAAATCCTCAGGCAGTAATCCTTGAGGCAAGCTTGAGAAATTCCATTCTACAGCTGAAGAAATGGAGGGTTGGTGTGGCCAAGAGACATGGAAAAACCAAGTCACTCATCTTTGCCGGAGCTGAGAGTCAAGCCAGGATGGTCTGCCCATCTCTTAACCAGTACACTACCCATGAAATTGGCGCTGGCAACTATAGTGTGGGTTCAGAGAGGACGGCAGCTAAGTATTTGACACATGGTGATCTTTCCCTCTATCTTGGCTGCTCAAGATGTGGCCATCACTGGAGGCTCCCAGGGCCTAGAGAAAGGGACTAGGTAAGAAGCCTAGAAGGCCTGAGATTGTTCCTGTAGCTCCCCATCTTGGGGTCAGCCTGCATTCATGGGGCAGGAGCTCTGAACCTGCATCAGGATCCTTCTTTCTCAGGTAAGAAAACAAACTTAGAGCTGATAAGGCAGCACCACATTTTGCAGCCCCATTTTGGAGAGACATCTTTTTATTAGGACTTTGTAAGTCACGGCAGTAGTCCCCTCGGTCTCATTTATTATTGTTCTATGAAGCCCTTTTCATCTGCCAAAAAAAAAGAAAAAAGAAAAAAAAGAAAAAGAAATCTTCCTAACAGAGTTTAAAAGAGGGAAGCCTAGGCACACTCTTACTTGTCCTACACTGTACCGGGATTCAAGCACTCTCAGGCCTCCAGGTGCACCTGCCAGGTTCCCCTCCTCATGGGAGGAATGTACTGGGGCAAGTAGGCAGTTTCTTTTTCAAATTTTCGCTTACACTTGACCTTACGTGGTGCTTAATCAATACAGAATGAAAGAAATAAAAAGGCTCATTTAGAATGGGCGCTAAGCAATGTGTAAACATGGACTTAGCGGAATAGGAGACACCGGAGACTCCAAAAGGTGGGAGGGTGGGAGAGGGATGACGGATGAGAAATTACCTATTAGATACAACGTATGCGATTCGGGCGACAGTTACACTAAGAGCCCAGATGTCACCACAATGCAATATACCCATGTAACAGAACTGCACTTGTAACCCCTAAATCTATTTTTTAAAAATGATACCCCAAAAAGGCGGTTTGGGGTCAGAGAGTAAGGGAGGGAAAGGGAGAATGAGAGGCGGGAAGTGGGGTGGGGCGAGGCAGGAGGGGAGGTTCCAGTGTGAAGTTGTTTCCGCGCAAAAGAAGGAGAGTGGCTGGCAGGACAGACATAGGTGTCAGGAGGACCGGAGAGGGGACAGGACCAGGAGGCTGGCGCTTACCCCAGGAAGACGAGGAACCGCGGGTCCGTAGCCAGGTTGGCGTCGATGGTGATGGACAGGAACGAGGGGCTCACCAGGTGCAGCGGCTGCTGGGTGAAGAAGTCCAGGTCCACGACGTCCTGTGCTTGCGCAGGTCCGGGCAGGGCGCCCGGGAAGAGGGGACCCAGCGGCCCCAGGAGCAGCAGCAGCAGCGGCGGCGGCACCGCAGGCTTCGAGCGCAGCAGCATCTTTGGCTCACCTGGCTGCTCCCCCCGCCACCGGCCGCGCAGCGGAGAGTCGAGAGCTCGCGCACTTCCTCCCGCGGGGCTCCAGCGCCTTTTTCTCCTTTCCTCCGCCCCGTTCCGCCTCCTCACCCCTCCCACTGCGCCCTCCATCCCTCCCACTCCTCTTCTGCATCCCTCCCACTGCTCCCGATCCAACCCCGCCCCGCCTGCCCCGCTCACTCCCATTTCCTCGCTCGCTTTCCCCTCGATGGCGGTCACGTCACTTACGAAATCACCCACACCCACTTGAAGGGTGCGGAGATGGCCGGGATCCAAGCTCCCGGGAGGCCTGGGGAGGAGCGCCAGGGGAGCCGCGCCCAGGGAGCAGCGCTGGACACCCGGACCCCGGACCCAGCTTCCTGACGCACGTGTCCTGCGCGCGCTCGTGGGAACCCAGCGTTTCCCACTGCCAGGTCTCATTCTGGTGGCGCCGGGTCTCTTTCTGACCCTGGAGTAAAACCTCCAATGGAGGTTTTCATCCCTTCCCCTTCCATCTAGATTATAAACACTTACTTGTCACTTGAGCCAGCCAAAATCTGATTGTCCTATTGCCAGGTAGTTTCTCAGGTCTTTTACTTTTGCCTGAAAAAAATCTGACCTCGGCATACTCTAAACTGCAGCTAGAAAGAAATCAACCGCCCAAAATTCTTTATCCACTTCTCATGAAGGCAATATTTAGCAATCTTAAAGTGTTAGTTGCTCCAATGTCTGGAACTCAGGACCTGAAGCCCGCATACAAAGTGTAAAGTACGGACTGCCCCTGAATGTGGAGCCTTTGCCAAATTTCCCCTCTGCGCATTTATCTTGGGCTGTTGGTGAGACTTTTCTTCAGCTTTCCCTTGGTGTTTACAATGATGAATAATCATAGAGAACATTGCGCACTAAGTGCCTACTGTATGCCTAAGTGTGCTTTACCTGTGTTCTCTCCCCTTCTCACAAACCCTGCCAAGTGCATACTGTCCTTGTTTTACACCCAAGCTCTGAGACGGTTAACTGGGTGAAGTGTCCGAATAGGGATGTGAATGCAGTTACAAAACCTCGAGCAGACGGCAGTCTGTCTAAGCTGAAATGCAACTTCCCTCAAGGAAGCTTTCTCTCAATCTCCAGGCTGCAAGTCCCCATGGCACACTCTCATAGCATCCTCAATTTGTTAGACTGTCTCACCCATTTGTTAGTATTGTGACATTGCTCAACATTGGCTTCATCTACTACATCTACACTCCATGAAAACAGAGATTAAGTTTGTCTTACATGCTGTGCTAGCCACAGCTCATGCATGTGACCATGCTTGGTGCTTAGTAAGAGTCCAATAATTACTTGTTGAGTAAGCAAATAACACCAAAACCCTTAGATTTTTCCACTTGAGACTGCACTACCAATAAAGCGACAAATAAAAATTGTTTTGAAATGCATATCTAATTTGCAGAGATCAGGCCAGGCGTGGTAGGTCATGCCTATAATCCCAGCATTTTGGGAGGCCAAGGTGGGAGGTTTGCTTGATCCCAGGAGTTCAAGACCAGCTTGGGCAACATGATGAAACCCCATCTCTACAAAAAACACAACGAATTAGCCAGGCGTGGTGGCATGTGCCTGTGGTCCCAGCTACTTGGGAGGCTGAGGTGGGAGGTGCATTTGAGCCTGGGAGGTGAAGGTTGCAGAGAGCCTTGATCACAGCACTACACTTCAGCCTGGGTGACAAAGTGAGACCCTGTCTTAAAATAATAATAATTATTATCATTATTATTTGCATAGATTTACCTATTCATAAGCAACTTAAAAGCTAAGCTCATAGTAAATTTTGCAACTGGAATCAGGTTCATATCCTATAATTACTGTATACATAAGAAAAAAATTCACATATAAACACCATGCTACCAGGAGAGTGTAATAATATGGAAGCAAACACATGGAGTTGGAAAAACAGCAGCAGTTTCTTTTCCATATTTGTCATGACATTAATCTTACATCCCACTCCATGCCCCTGCCTCCTGTTGTGAGACAATAGTCACACCGATTTCTTTAGCATACTTGGGTGATTTGAAAAGCGGACCATTGCAAGTTTTCTAAATAGTGCATCCTTGTAGTCTACATGTGAGTTACTAATATGGAAACTGGGGACCAGGCATGGTGGCTCACACCTGTAACTCCAGCACTTTGGGAGGCCAAAGCAGGCGGATCACTAGAGCCTGAAAGTTCAAGACCAGCCTGGGCAACATGGCATAGCCAGGAGTGGTGATGCATACGTATAATCCAAGCTACTCAGGAGACTGAGGCATGAGAATTACTTAGCCTGGAAAGCAGAGGGTGCAGTGAGCCAAGATCACACTGCTGCACTCTTGCCTGGGCGACAGAGAGAGATCCGGTCTTCAAAAAAGAAAAAGAAAAGAAACTGGGAAAACATAAACAAGGAGGCAGAGAAGCAATTTGCACAGAGGATGATCTGTTGGCTGAGTCAGATGAGTTTCTGGCTCCTGCCTTTAAGTTGGTTTGATTTACAATGTCCGATATGGGGACTATATGGATACATAGGGAGGAGATGCATATGGGAATATTAATAGGAACTGTCATTTTAGAGATATTTTATAAAAAGACACCTTAATTTTTATAGGCAGTTAGCTACATACATCCTAGATGGAGCCCGTTTTCATGCTTCTTAGCCCTACAGCTTGGTGGGATGTATAATCTTGGGCCAGATTGTCAATCTCCAAGAGCCTCAATTTGTTCATCTCTGTAGTAGGGGTAATAATACATATTTCATAGGATGTTTTTCTTTCTGAGAAACGGTCTCACTCTGTCACCCAGGTTGGTGTACAGTGGTATGATCTTGGCTCACTGCAACCTCCACCTCCCATGCTCAAGCAATCCTCCCACCTCAGCCTCCCAAGTAGCTGGGACCACAGGTTTGCCTCACCATGCCCTGCTAAGTCTTTGTATTTTTGGCAGAGACAGGGTTTCACTATGCTTCCCAGGCTGGTCTCAAACTCCTGAGCTCAGGAGATCCACCCACTTCAGTCTTCCAAAGTGCTGGAATTATAGGCATGAGCCACTATGCCTGGCCCACAGTCTTCTTTTAAAGAATTAATTGACTATATATGTAACACAGCTAGTTCCATCTGCAATATGAAGCATGTGTTTAACAGATGAGAGATTATTTTTAACAAAATTATTATCTCCATTTAATCTTCACAATAACCTTGTAAAGTAGGTTTACAGCTTTCTGATTCCAAGCCCAGAGTTTTTCTGCTATCTCACCCAGATTTGGGGACTCACAGATTATGTGATGATAATGATTTAGAAATAAAAAACTTCAAATGAACTAGAAAGTTTATGTGAAACCTTTATTAATTATAGGGCCAGGTGCAGTAGCTCACACCTGTAATCCCAGTGCTTTGGGAGGCTGAGGAGGAGAATCGCTTGAGCCCAAGAGTTTGAAACCAGCCAGAGCAACCATCTCTGGTTTAGTGAGATCCCATCTCTAAAAAAAAGTGTTGTATAATTAGCTGGGTGTGGTGGCATGCACTTGTAGTTCCAGCTACTTCACAGGCTAAGGTGGGACACTTGCTTGAGCCCAGGAGATAGAGACTGCAGAGAGCCATGATCATGCCACTGCACGCCAGCCTGGGCAACAAAGTGAGACTCTGTCTCAAAAAAAATTAATAAAAAACACATAAATAAAAATACAAAAATAATTATAATGTGACAATCATTTCCACATGGCCTATGGATTGATTTTCAGTACTGGCATTGGGTTTTTAGGGATTCAAATACTTGTAAAACAACAGACTGATTTCAGGATATTTTCAGAAAATAATAATTTTATCACTTGTCTGTTCAGAAAATTAAGACTTTTCTAATGTAGAAGTCTCTTAATGGGGACACACTTCTAGGCATTTGTAGTTATCCCCAGGAACATAAATGATTACAAATGTGTTATTTTGAGTTATTGGGTTGTGACTTCCTAAAGTTAAGTTTTGCTTTTAATTATTTGGCAATCAAACTATATTTCAAAGCAAGGACAAACTAAGAGAAAATTTTTGCTGAATGGTGAAAGGAAGGAAGTTAACATCTATTGCATGCATGGTGTTCTACAAGGTGCTTTCACATATTTGTTTATTCATCTATTCATTCAAATAGTTATTGGGTGACTACCATGTACCAAGCACTGAGCTAGGCAACAGTAAGCAGCAAGCAGGGATGGTTCCTGTACTCTGAAGTCTTACTGGGGAAGTAGAAGGTATTTTAAAAATCACAGGCTGGTGGTGGCTCATGCCTATAATCCCAGCTCTTTAGGAAGCTGAGGCAGGTGGATCGCTTGAGTCCAAGAGTTTAAGACCAGCCTGAGAAAAGTGGTGAAACCCCATCTCTGCCCAGAATACAAAACTTTAGCTGATGTGGTGGCATATGCCTGTGGTCCCAGCTATTCAGGAGGCTGAATCAGGAGTATTGCTTGAGCCCGAGAGGCAGAGGTTGCAGTGAGCCAAGAGTGCGCCATTGCACTCCAGCCTGGGAGACAGAGACAGACTCTGTTTCAAAAAATAATAGTAAAAATAATAAAATGAATTTTTAAAAATCACACAAAAGTGAAATTGCAAGTGTAGTAGGTGCTCTGAAGGTGATCATGGTGCTTTACATGTATACGAGGGAGAATTTCAATTTTGGGAGGGGTGGGGAGAGGGATCATTGAGCATGTGACATTTAAGATCTGAAAGGTGAGTAGACAACTAGGTAGAGGGAAATCATTCAAGGTTAAGGGAATGGGATGTGGAAAGGTCTTGTGGTGTGTGAGAGCATGGAGAATGAGGGGACTGAGAGAAGGCTAGTGTGTCTGGATCACAGAGAGCAAAGGGGCAGCTGGGGATGTAGAACAAACATTGCTGAGCCTTGCAGTATTATTAGAGCAATGAGAAGCCATTGAAAGGGCTTCAAGCCTGGAGTGCTGTAATATGATCAGATTCATATTAAATTAAATTAAATTAATTTATTTATTTGAGACAAGGTCTTACTTGGTCACCCAGGATGGAATACAGTGGCATGATCTCAGCTCACTGCAGGCTCCACCTCTCGAGCTAAAGTGATCCTCCTCCAGAGTAGCTGGGACCACAAGTGCACACCACCACATCTAGCTTATTTTTGTGACTTTGTAGAGACATGGTCTTACCGTGTTGCCCAGGCTTATCTTGAACTTCTGCACTGAAGCAATACGCCACCTTGGCCTCCAAAAGTACTGGAATTACAGGTGTGAGCTACCATACTCAGCCTCAGATTCATATTTTTAAAGGGCAAACTATAAATGTTATATTTCCTCTCCTATGTAGATGCCTGTTCAAAGAACATGGGTGTGCATTTCTCTATATAGAGTTTCTATTTTATTAATTAAGCTTATATATGTGTGTGTGTATATATCCACATACACATATATACACATAAGCTTATACACACATACACAATATATATTTCACTCTGTGTCTGTGGGCAATTGGGTACTGGGTACTGGGAATCAGCAAGTGAACTAGAGGATGCCAGAGAAAGCAGGAAGCATCTCTAGAGCAAGAAGAACTCATAAACTCATTGACCACACACTATAACCAGATAGATTATTATCCTGCAGGTTGAAGGATTAGTCCCTAAAGAGCTGACTGCCCAAGTTTGGCCACCTGTCTCTGGCATATGAAGGTCCTGGAAGATGTTAATTATACTCATGTCAAAAAAAGCATAATGAAGTGAATTGAGGGGGACATTACTTATGTTGCCTTCAGGCTCTGTCAATGGTATAAACAGTATACACACAGGGGATGTGTGTGTAGGGAAAACACTCTCTCTAATTGTGCTTTTTCCTCTACTCTCAAACCACAACAATCATCAACATAAGATGACTTCTGTGACCAGAGGTATGTGTGGTTTTCCCCCCACACACCAAGCAGCAGACACCAGCTGGGTGTTCTTTAATTCAGTTCTGACATTATCTACTATCGTGTCAGATTCCACAAGTTGAGAGCTCAGTCCCCAAGACTGCCTCACCCTTTCACACTAGTTGCAAGTCTGGGCTTCTGGAGCTTCTTACCAACCGGCTTCAAGTTGGGGCTTCCATGGCCCCCTTTTTGGGTTTGACTAATTTGCTGAAGTGGCTCACAGGACTCAGGAAAACACTTACATTTATTGGTTTATTATAAAGGATATTGCAAAGGATAGAGATGAAGAGACGTGTAGGGTGAGGTATGGGGGAAGGGGTCGGAGCTTCCCTGCCCTCCCTGGGCGCCACTCTCCAGGAACCCTCACATGTTCAGCTATCTGAAGCTCCCTGAACTCAGTCCTCTTGGGTTTTGATGGGAACTTCATGATGTCAGCATCCCTCCCCCAGGGTACGTGGCAGGATTCTCGCTGGGGAGGGTCTTACCCACAATCAGAAAGGCAGATTGTATTAGTCCATTCTCACACTGCTATAAAGAAATGCCTGTCTAAGAATGAAAAAGAAAAGAAAAAGAAATACCTGAGACTTGGTAATTTATAAAGAAAAGAGATTTAATTGTCTCATGGTTCTGTAGGCTGTACAGGAAACATAGCAGCATCAGCTTCTGGGGAGGACTCAGGGAACTTACAATCATGGCAAAAGGCCAAGGGGGAGCTAGGCACTTCACATGGCCAGAGTAGGAGGAAGAGAGAATGGTGAGGAGTTACAGACTTTTAAACAACAAGATCTCAGGAGAACTCACTCACTATCATGAGAACAGCACTGAGGGGATCATGCTAACTCACTCATAAGAAACTGCCCCCGTGATCCAATCACCTCCCACTAGCCACCACCTACAACACTGGGGATTACAGTCCAATGTGAGATTTGGGTGGGGACATAGATCCAAACCATATTAAGAAACATTAGAGTCCTTCCTTGGGGCAGGTGAAAGGAGGGCAGGAGAAGGTCAGAGGCTGCCCCTGAGGCCTAACGCACCCAACATTATAACAAAAGACTCTAAGAGGGGCTATCAGAGTTACAAGCCAGGAACCATGAATGAAAACCAATATATATCATAACACCATAGCATAGAAGGAAGAATTCGACCAAGTGCATTGAATATAAGGAAGTGGTTAGAGTAGGGAGATTGGGAGAAAGTGTCCTATGCTGATACTATACGTAGGCTAGACTCTGTACTATGTGCTTGGCTTTTGGCTAAATGTCAGTTTTTGACTCTCTCAAGAAATATGTGCTTTGAAGTAGAGCAAAAATACCTTGTTTTGTGGATACCAAATAAGGAGTTAATAAGGAAGGTGGACTGTGTAGGAAGGACTGCTTGCGGAGGATCTCCTTTACCACTGGTGACTAAGGTCTTGTAATGGCTACATTTTGCATTCAGATTCAGCCAGAGTGCGTGTGGGAGTGGCTAAAGACCTGGATGGGCAATTGTTTCTACAATTTTAATTGAATGATTCAGATATCATTATGGTTTGAATGTTTCCTCCAAAAAGCACATGTTGAAATTTAATTGCCATTGTAACTATTAAGAGATGGGACCTTTAAGAGGCTATTAGACCATTCATGGATTAATGCTGTTATTTTAGAAGTGGACTTGTTATAAAAAGAACCAGTATAGCTCCCTTTAGTCATTCTCTCGCCCTCTCCTTCTACCTCCCACATAGGACGTACAGCAAAAGCTCTCCTCGCCAGATGTGGGCTCCTCAGTCGTGGACTTCCCAACCTCCAGAATTGTGAGAAATCAATTTCTGTTCATTATAAATTACCCAATCTCAGGTATTCTGTTATAGCAGCACAAAATAGACTAAGATAGGCATGATTGTCCAATTATTTCAATATTGTATTAGACTTTGTCATTATTTTATAAAATGAATAGCAAATGGAAAATGCTATTGATAAGAAACATGGGTCTCATTAACTTACTTCATTTGCAACCAGGTGGAAAAGCATTAGGTGTGCCAGTAGAGACAAATCTTTATCCTCAGTCTGATACTCAAGATTTAAAACAGAAGTGAAATATGCTTTCACTTCTGAAGAGAAAGCTAATACTAAAGAACCTATTCAAGAATGCTGGAAATAACCTTATTTCAATACCAACTCAAATAAACCTTATTAAAAACCATTTATGAGGTAATCAAGGAAACATGGGCTGGATATTGAATGATATTAAACAAGTTATTGTTAATTTTTAAAAGATGGAATATTGGCATTATGGCTATTCAAATATGCTTGCTTTTCATAGATATCTACTGATTTTTTTTTTTTTTTAGAGACAAGATCTCTCCATGTTGGTCAGTCTGGTCTCGAACTCCAGACCTCAAGTGATCTGCCCACCTCAGTCTCCCAAAGTGCTGGGATTACAGGCATGAGCCACCGCGCCTGGCTCTGCTGACGTATTTACTGGTAAACTGACATGATATTTATGATTGGCTTCAACATAATTTCTGAGGGAGAAAAGGAGTAGGTACTGATATGGATAAAATAAGATTGACTGTGAGTGAACAATTATTGAAGCTGGGAGATGGGTACATGATGGTTGTGGCAGATTTTATTTTTTAAATGTGGCAATAATGTTTTTCATCCATGTTCGTCTGTAATTTGACTTTTTCATCATCTCATAGAAAGGCAAGGATCTATGCCCTTTCCCCATGAATATTAGGCAGGCTTTAATAAAGTAAAACTAATAACACAATGTGACATCTGAGGCCATTCTATACAAGACCACTCAGCTCCCACCTGATTTTCTTGGCATGCTTATTTTTCAGACACTTTATTTTAGGATGCTCTCTTTAAGAACCCAGGTGCCATATTATGAGAAGCTCAAATCATGCTGGGCGTGGTGGCTCATGCCTATAATCCCAACACTTTGAGAGGCCAAGGCAGGAGAATCACTTGAGCTCAGGAGCATAAGAGCAGCCTGGGTAGCACAGCAAGATCTCATCTCTTGAAAAAAAAAAAAAGAAAACAAAAAAAGAAAAAAATTTTAAAGAAAAAAATTATTTAAGAAAAAGAGAAGCTCAAGTCAAATGGATAAACCATGTATAGACATTCCAGTCAACAGACACAACCAAGCCCAGCCTTCAAGTTATCCCACCCAGAAACCAGACAAGACTGAAGCAACTTCCAGGTGATCCTAGTCCCAGTGATTCAAGTTATGCCAGCCTTTCTAGTCTTTCCAGTGGAAGGCCAGACATCACGGAGCAGAAAGAAGCCATCTCTACCATGCGCTGTTCAAATCCTGATCTTCAGAATCTATGAGCATAACGGCTCTTGATTTATATCACGGATTTGGAGTAGCTTGTTACATAGCAAAATGTAAATGAAATTGGACTGTGTTATATCATTCTGTTTATTACTTTTGTATGTATTTGAAATTGTCTGTAATAAAATATTTTTAAAAATTTGTATGGGCATTAAAAAAGAATGCTAGAAATATACCGTAAGATTTTCCTAAAAGGCAAGATGCGATTAGGAATTTTATAATGATTTTAGCTCTCTGGAGACAGAGTCCTTACAGTATGGAAAACTTTCACAGATTCCTCAGTCATACACATTGCAGCATGTGTGAAAGTCAATGACTATCTGGATGAGTTTATTTGTATTAAATGGCAGAGAGGAGAGTATGGTGAGTAGCCAGCAGGGAGACTCCAATATTCTAAGTGAAAGGGTCAAATTAGAATAAATTTCAGCTTCTAGGTGGTTTGCTAGATTTTATATATAGAAAACTAGCCCAAACCCTTATTTCTTCAAGGATTTGGGGATTCATGACAGTCTTTCCTCCCTACCCTACCATAGTTGATTAACTTCCCAGGAGTCCTGCAGAAGGGGCTGATCAACTAAGTTAAAGACCCTATGTACTTATGTTTTTTTCCCTTTGTTACCTGTGCTTTGTGAGGGAGTATGTTTTATCTTCTTCCAAAATGGAAATAGCTTTATTTTATTTCTGTTTATAAAGTGAATACATATTCTTTTTAAAAAGTATATTTAGAAACCATCCAATTGTCTACAGATGGATGAATGGATAAAGAAAATATGGTATATAGAAAAGGTCTTCAAAACGTTCACGGAAAATATGTATTATGAAAAAACTATGCATGGAATTTGAATTTTTTGTACCAAAATAAACTCCTACTAACTTGTTATAACATGTCTGGAGAGGATCTAGTTTGATGCACTAAGAAGGATAAGATATCAGTTTGAAAAGAGCCCTGCATTAGTCCATTCTCATGCTGCTATAAGGACATACCCGAGACTGAGTAATTTATAAAAATAAAAGAAAAGAGGTTTAATTGATTCACAGTTCTGCATGACTGGGGAGGCCTCAGGAGACTTACAATCATGGTGGAAGGGGAAGCAAACACATCCTTCTTCACATGTGGCAAGAGGGAGAAGTGCAGAATGAAGTAGGGGAAAGCGCCTTATAAAACCATCAGATCTTGTGAGAACTTACTCCCTGTCATGAGAACTGTATGAGGGGACTGCCCCCATGATCGAATCACCTCTCATAAGGTACCTCTCTCAACATGTGGGGATTACAATTCAAGATGAGATTTAGGTGGGGACATAGAGCCAGACTATATCATTGATCTCCCCTGATTTCCCAAATCTCTTCCACCCCTGATCTCCTAAATCTCATCTTTTCACTTTTCAAAACACAACTATGCCTTCCCAACAGTTCTCCAAAGTCTTAACTCATTTCAGCATTAACCCAAAAGTCCAAATCCAAAGTCTGATCTGAGACAAGGCAAGTCTCTTCCACCTATTATGTTGTAAAATCAAAAGCAAGTAAGTAACTTCCTAGATACAATAGGGGTATAGGCACTGAATAAATACGTCCATTCCAAATGGGAGAAATTGGCCAAAACAGAGGGGCTACAGGCCCTATGCAAGTCTGAAATCCAGTGAGGAAGTCATTAAACCTTAAAGTTCCAAATGATCTCCTTTGACTCCATGTCTCAAATCCAGGTCATGCTGATGCAAGAGGTGAGCTCCCACAGCTTTGGGCAGCTCTGCCCCTGTGGCTTTGCAGTGCACAGCCCCACTCCTGGCTGCTTTCATGGGTTGGTGTTGAGTGCCTACAGCTTTTCCAGGTGTGTAGGGAAAGCTGTTGGTGGATCTACCATTCTGGGGTCTGGAGGACAGTGGCACTCTTCTCACAGCTCCACTAGACAATGTCCCAGTGGGGACTCTGTGGGTCTTGAGACTTGCACCCTCTGAAGCCACAGCTTGAGCTATACCTTGGCCACTTTTAGCCACAGCTGTAGCAGCTGGGATGCAGGACACCAAATCCCTAGGCTACACACAGCAGGGGGGTCCTGGGCCCAGCCTATGAAACCATTTTTCCCTCCTAGTCCTCCAAGTGTGTGCTGGGAGAGGCTGCCTTGAAGGTCTCTGACATGCCCTGGAGATGTTTTTCCCATTGTCCTGGTAATTAACATTCAACTCCTTGTTACTTATGCAGATTTCTGTAGCAGGCTTGAATTTCTCCCTCGAAAATGGGTTTTTCTTTTCTATTGCATTGTCAGGCTAACAATTTTCCAAACTTTTATGCTCTGCTTCCTCTTTGAGTGCTTTGCCTTTTAGAAATTTCTTTCTCCGGATACCCTAAATCAGCTCTCTCAAGTTCAAAGTTTCACAGGTCTCTAGGGCAGGTGCAAAATGCTGCCAGTCTCTTTGACAAAGCATAGCAAGAACACCTTTATTCCAGTTCCCAAGAAGTTCTTCATCTCTATCTGAGACCACCTCAGCCTGGACCTCATTGTCCATATTACTATCAGCATTTTAGTCAAAACAATTCAACAAGTCTGTAGGAAGTTCCAAACTGTTCCCACGTCTTCCTGTCTTCTGAGCCCTCCAAGTCTCTGGGAAGTTCCAAACTTTCCCACATTTTCCTATCTTTTTCTGAGCCCTCTAAACTATTCCAACCTCTGTCGGTTAGCCAGATCCAAAGTAGCTTCCACATTTTTGGGTATCTTTATAGCAGCACCATACTACCTTGGTATCAATTTACTGTATTAGTCCATTCTCAGGTTGCTGTAAGGACATATCTGAGAATGGGTACTTTATAAATAAAGGAAGTTTAATTGACTCACAGTTCTGCATGACTGGGGAGGCCTCAGGAAACTTACAATCATGGTGGAAGGAGAAGCAAACATGTCCTTCTTCACATAGTGCAGGAGAAAGAGGTGTAGAGCAAAGGGGGAAAAAGCCCCTTATAAAACCATTGGATCTCTTGAGAAATCATTCACTATCACAAGAACAGCATGAGGGGACCACCCCATGAACAAATCACCTCCCACAAGTTCCGTCCCACAACACATGAGGATTACAATTTGATTAGATTTGAATTCAAGATGAGATTTGTGTGGGGACACAGAGATAGATCATATCAAGCCCTGTTAGAGCAACATGAATTCTGCAAAAATTGAAACAAGAGCAAGCATAAAATGTATGGGTCAGGTGTGGTGGCTCACACCCATAATCCCAGCACTTTGGAAGGCTGAGGTGGGTGGACTGCTTCAGGTCAGGCATTTGAGACCAGCCTGGCCAACATGGCAAAACTCATCTCTACTAAAAATACGAAGAGTAGCTGGGCATGGGGGCACACACTTAAAGTCCCACATACTTGGGAGGCTGAGGGAGGAGAATTGCGTGAACCTGGGAGGTAAATGTTGCACTGACCTGAGATTGTACCACTGCACTCCAGCCTGGATGACAGAGCAAGAGGAAAAATTGTGGTATATGATAAAATATATTTGCTAAGAAGAAAAAAAGGAAAAATTAAAAAAAAATTATGATGAAGCTTGGATGAATGAATGGTGAAATCATTGATGCTTTACGAAATATTTATGAGGACAATGCCCTAAAGAAATCAACAGTTTACAAGTGGACTACTTGTTTTAAAAAAGGTTGAGACAATGTTGAATATTAAGGCCACAGCAGCAGACCATATTGCACACACACACACACACAAATTTACCTTGATCGTGTCCTAATTGAAGAGGACTGATGGTTAACAGCAGAAAAAATAACCAACAGCATTAGACATCTCAATTGCTTCAGCTTACACAATTCTGACTGAAAAATTAAAGTTGAGCAAACTGCCCACTTGATGTGTATATAAACCAGCTGCAGGCAAGAATGGAGCTTTCAATGGAAATTTTAAACAAGTGAGACAAAAGGTCTGAGGCATTTCTTCAAAAATAATAGCAGGATATGGAATATGGCTGAAGACAAAGCACAAACAAAGCAATGGCTACCAAGAGATGAAGTGGTCCAGTCGAAGTACAGTGAACTGGTCCAGAGCAAAGGTCATGGCAACAGTTTTCTGGGAATGCTCAAGGCATTTTGCTTATTGACTTTCTGGAGGGCCAAAGAACAATAACATCTACATATAATAAGAGTGTTTTGAGAACATTAGCCAAAGCGTTAGCAGAAAAATGCATGGGATAGCTTTACCACAGAGTCCTTCTTCACCATGACCATGCTCCTACTTATTTTTCTTATCAAACGAGTAATGTTGTGAGAGTTTCTACGGGAAATCATTAGGCATCCACCTTAAAGTCCTGGTTTGGCACCTTTTAACTTCTTTTGTTTCCTAATTTTAAAAAATCTTTAAAGGGCACCCATTTTTCTTCAGTCAATAATTTTAAAAAGACTGCATTGACGGGATACATTAATGATGGGTATCTTTGCTGGAGCTTATGTTGAGAAATAAAGTTTACTTGATTTTTTTTTTTTTGAGACACAGTCTCACTCTGTCATCTAGGCTGGAGTACAGCAGTGTGATCTCAGCTCACTGTAGCCTCTGCCTCCTGGGTTCAAGCAATTCTCCTGCCTCAGCCTCCTGAGTAGCTGGGATAACAGGTGCCTGCCACCACAGCTGGCTAATTTTTGTATTTTTAGTAGAGATGGGGTTTCACCATGTTGGCCAGGCTGGTCTCGAATTCCAGACCTCAAGTGATCCACCCACCTCAGCCTCCCAGAGTGCTGGGATTACACGAGTGAGCCACCATGCCTGGTTGAAGTTTACATTTTTAATTTTTATCTTTTAATTATATTTTCCAAGAATCTCGGCTCACTGCAACCGCCTCCTCCTGGGTGCAAACGACTCTCCTGCCTCAGCCCCCTGAGTAGCTGGGAGTACAAGTGCATGCCACTACGCCCAACTAATTTTTGTATTTTTAGTAGAGATAGGGTTTCACCATGTTGGCCAGGCTGGTCTTGAACTCCTGACGGCAAGTGCCTGCCTCAGCCTCCCAAAGTGCTGGGATTACAGGCGTGAGCCACTACGCCCGGCCCCAAGAACTTTTTGAAGTCCTCTTGTATACACAACAAAATATTATTCAGCCTTAAAAAAAGAAGGAAATTCTGACGCATGCTACTACCCTGAGACATTATGCTAAATGAAATAAGCCAGTTACAAAAAGACAAGTATTGTTAAGTCTATTTATATGAGATATCTAAAGTAGTCAAATACACAGAAACAGAAAGTAGAATGGTGACTTCTAGGGACAGAAGTGGGGCAAAAAGGGGAGTTGTTGTTCGATGGTTATAGAGTTTCAGTTTTACGAGATAAAAAAGTTTCGGAGATCTGTTTCACAGTAATGTGAATATACTTAGCACTACTAGATTGTTCACCTGGAAACGATTAGGATGGTGAATTTTGTGTGTTTTTTTAACCATGATTTTTAGAAGCTTTAACATTTAGTGTGTATAGAAAAGGAATACAGAATAAAATAAATATTGTCATAATCTTACATGCTAGAAATAATTAGCATTATTGGTACATGTTCTTCCATACCTTTTCCCGATGAATAGACACATACACAAACACACACATTTATTTTAATTAAATATGGGCTCACATCATACCCACTTAATAAAAAGGGATATCTTTTCATTCTAACCAATATGTTTTCATATTCCATTTTAATGGCTGCTGAGTTTTCCACTTATCAGATGTGTAGCAGAGTAAAACTTTGGCAGCAGTTCTCAAAATTTCTGATCCCAGGAACCATTTACACTATTAAAAATTATTGGAGATTTCAAAGAATTTTTTTTTCACATGGTTTACATCTGTAATATTTGGTGCACTAAAAATGAAAACTGAGACATTTAAAAAATATTTGTTAAATAATTAAAAATATAACAAACACTTTTTTTTTTCTTTTAGAGACAATCTTCTTCAGTTACCCAGGCTGAAGTTCAGTGACATGGTCATAGCTCTCCCTGTGTCCATGTATCATCATTGTTCAACTCCCACTTATGAGTGAGAATATGTGGTGTTTGGTTTTCTGTTCCTCCTGGCTAATTTTTAAAAAACATTTTTTATAGAAATGGGGATCTTGCTATGTTGCCGAGGCTGGTCTCAAACTCCTGGTCTCAAGTGATTCTCCTGCTTTGCCCTTCCAAAGTAGGTGGGATTACAAGCATGAGCCACTGCACCTGGCCATAAACACATTTCATATCAATATAAAAAGCATATTTTTATTAAAAATAAATATACTTTTAAAACAAGAAAATCAGTGAGAAACGTGGCATTGTTTTACATATCTGCAGACCTCTTTAGTGTCTCACTAAGGCGGCTGGATTCTCACATGAACGTCAGCAGTAAATTTATTACATCACAATACATCATGTAATGTCTGGAAAATTGCACTGTACTCTTGGGAGAGAATGAGAGCGAAAGGCGCAAACAACATCTTAATATTATTATGGAAAGAGTTTGGACCTCACAGACCTCTTGCAGGGGTCTCCAGGACTCTTCCGGGGTCTGTGGACCACACTTGAGGAATTGTTTTACAGGCATTACTCTATGTCGTTTTTTCTTTCTAGTCTTCTTTTTTGAACAAGTTGCAAGCTTCGCTCATTGTTTCAAAGGTAGGATGTGACATGGCAGAAAAAAAAGTGAGAGAGAACAAGCTTTTATTTTCGAAAGCCTAAACCTAAATCTGCTAAGATTCTGTGAGGTGCATCAGAGTTCTCAGCATGGTGCAGTTTCCTAACCTTCTGCACACCTTGACACACATAGAAAATTACAGCATTTGTAGTGCACTCTGGGAAAGCTAGTGCTTTAGAGGGAATCCATACACCCTGGGTGTAGAAGACATTACATTTCGTATGTTATATAATTATGATAAATCTAAAATACAGACCACATGTTTGCAAAATATTTTATTTGCATACAACCTCCAAATACTGTTTCATCCATTTTCTTAATAAAAGCTTGAGTTCATGAACATATATTTTTTTTAATTTTTGAGACAAGGTCTTGCTGTGTCACCCAGGCTGGAGTGCAGTGGTGCAATCATGGCTCACTGCAGCCTCAACCTCCAGGGCTCAATTGATCCTTCTGTCTCAGCCTCCTAACTGGGACGACAGGTGCACACCATCATGCCCTGCTAAGTTTAAAATTTTTTTGTAGAGTTAGGGTCTTGCTATGTTGCCCAAGCTGGTCACCAACTCCTGGGCTCAAATAATCCTCCTGTCTTGGCCTTTCAAAGTATTGGCATTACAAGTGTGAGCCACCACGTCTGTCTAGAACATAACTTTTTAATATCCAGTGTATTTGAAATGTCTGTCCACCATCTTGATTAATAACTTTCAACAATCTCTTCAGGTTCCTAATAAAAACTTTGCTCATGCAAGTAGGTAATCAACGATTTAAAAAAATTTAACAGTTGTACTTATTAAAAGAATCTCACAGCAATTCCTTTCTTTCGTGAGAAAGGTAATGCTGATCCCAGAGTCAAACCATAAAAAAGACAATGTTGATTTTGCCGGCGCCCCAGCACGGCGCTTCTCGGCGCGGAGTATATGGGACGACTTCGGCTCGGCTGGTCTCGTCCCCACAAGGAGAACAGCAATTGGAAGCGCTGAGGACTGAGAGTTTCACAGTAAGCACAGCTGAACCGGGAAGGTCCAGCTGTGCGGGGAAGGGGCGTCCGCCAAAGGAAAACTAAGAAGCAGA
>CAUYLG010025248.1:0-34663 GCA_963573385.1 Cacajao melanocephalus
TTCAAGCAATTCCTGTGCCTGAGCCTCATGAGTTGCTGGGATTACAGGTGGGTGCCACCATGCCTGACTAAGTTTTGTCTTTTTAATAGAGATGGGGTTTCACCATGTTGGCCAGGCTGGTCTGGAACTCCTGACCTCAGGCAATCCACTTTCTTCAGCCTCCCAAAGTGCTGAGGTTACAGGTGGGAGCCACCATGCCCAGCCTTGTGTCTCTTCGTATAAGGGCACTAATCTTACCATGAAGGCCCTACCTTCATGATCTCATCACACCCCTCAAAGGCTCCATGTCCAAATATCCTCACATTGGGGATTAGGCCTTCAATGTATGAATTTTGGCTGGGGCAGCGGAGGGGCACACAAGTCATGGCATCTTGTAAATAGAAAAATACACATTTATTCAAATGCTTTGCTGAATTCACAGTCAGATATTGGTACATAATTTCTCAGCCTATGACATGGGGTTGGATATACTTTTTGATGCTGAAAAGTAAAAGTAGGGAAATCTTGGTCTCAGACCAAGCACACTTGGTCTGCTTACGATTCTGGTAACAGAAGTCTAAATTATCCACCATCCAAAGAACAACTACAGGGTAACATTTGTTTAAAGTTTCAATATAATTTACATGCAATTAATTGCACAGACCTTAAAAGTGTACAGTACAGTGAGTTTTGATTAAGGCATACCCTTCCAAACACATTACTTATAAAAATATAGAATATCTTAATCAACCAGAAAAGTTCCTCATGACGCTTCCAGCCAATCCCTTCACCTCTACCAGGCCAACCAGTGTTCTGATTTTATTTTACTGAAGATTATGTTTGTCTGTTCTTTAACTTCCTATAAGTAACATACAATAGTATGTTCATGTTGTAGGCAGTTTCTATAATGGATCTTAATGGTCCCTGCCCTCTATGTTCACTCCTTTGTGTGATCTTTTCCCTTTGAATATGGAGTCCATCTAGGAACTTGCTTCTAATGCACAGAATACAGCTAAAGTGTTGGAATGGCCCTTCCAAGATCTGATTACTAGAGTGTGGCTTCTGCCTTCTCTCTCTGTCTCTTTGATTCTTCTTACTGCCTTCTCTCTCTGTCTCTGATTCTTCTTACTGGCTTCCTCATCTGATGAAGAGGCTGCCCTTGGGAGCTGCCCTGTGAGGAGGCCCACACAGCAAGGAATAACGGAGGGGCAACCAAATCCACGAGTGACTGGGCTGCTCTTTTCCCAGGTGAGCGTGGAGATGATGGCCACCTGGCTGGACTTTATTGCCACCTGTGAAAGACCTTGAGCCAGAGGACCCAGCTGATCCAATCCTGGATTCCTGACCCACAGAAATCATGAGATAGTAAATGGCATTGTTTAAGCCACTAATTTTTGGATTAATTTGTTATACAGAATAGATAACGAATGCAGTACTTTTCTGTGTTTGACTTCTTTTGCTTGACAAAATGTGATTCATCCATGTTTTTGTGGGTAGAAGAGATATTCTTAAATGCCTTATTAAAAGCATAAAACCTATTAAGATAGCATAGGCTGAGTGTGGTGGCTCATGCTTGTAATCCCAGCACTTTGGGAGGCCGAGACGGGCGGATCATGAGGTCAGGAGCTCAAGACCAGCCTGGCCAACATAATGAAATCCCATCTCTACTAAAAATACAAAATACTAGCCAGGAACCCGTAATTCCAGCTACTTGGGAGGCTGAGGCAGGAAAATTGCTTGAACCCAGGAGGCAGAGGTTGCAGTGAACAGAGATTGTGCCAGCCTGGGCGACAATGCAAGACTTCGCCTAAAATAAAAAAAGATAGTATAAGAGAAAGCAGCAGTACAGAGAGGTAAACTGAGCACTGAAGCCACATTAGCCCTACATTTGCTAGATGGGGTGAAGGGGAGCTTCAGTGTTTATGGTATGGGACAAAAATGAAGGTCAGGAAGAGTCTAACAGATGAACATTCAATAAAGCTGGCATCCCGAAAGGTTTGTACATCCTCAGGGTAAGCGTGGTCCAGAATAAACATGCTCCCAGACTGCAAGGAAATGCACCTTGGCACTGAGCAGAGGAGGTGGTGGTGACTGGAGATGACCAGAGATCCGTCCTATGGGTTTATCCACACAGGCCAGTGTGGTGTGTCATGGCAGACCAAATTCACTGAACCTGCACGGTTTAAAAAAACTATATATTTAGCCATGAACTTAATTTCCCAAATTGGAAGTTCCTTTAGGTATCTGGTAGAAGCAAATACGGCTCCTCTGCGGAGGAACATAGCTTCATCAGAAAACCTCAGAGAAATTTTCAAGCAAAATGGAATGTGCACAGGTGAAAATGATCAAGCACACAAGGAAACACGGCACCATGAGTGAGACCCACCAGAGACTGGAGACAGCAGCAGAAAGGCGGATGCAGGCACCGGAACTGTTAAAGCCAGATCGTAAGACAATTATGCTAAGGTAAGAAAAGTCAAAATTAAAAACACCTGCATGGAACAGAAAACCACAGGAAAAAAAAGCCTCAGTTTTGAAAAAAAGAAAAGGAACTTTTAGAAATGAAATTGATATCATTAAAATAAAAACCACAGTGGCCAATTTAGCAATGATCAGACACATCTGAAGAGATAATCAATGAACAGGAAGGACAGAGTGAGCAGGTCAAATTTCTTTCAGAGTTCTGAAACCATCTCTAAATACAGAGAAGGGAAAGACCAAAAACCACATAGAAAACAGGCAGGAGAGAGAAAATTCACAAATAAAACAGTAAAAACAGCCCTTAGATTTATGAAAATATCTCCAATCTGGCTAATAAGATAATTTAAAATCAAAACAACATTGGATGCTACTTCTGACCTACTGGGCAGCAAAAGTCCCAGAGCTTGACAACATGCTCTATTGCTAAGGCAGTGGGAAAACGAACACCCACTTCATCTGCAAGATGAAGGCAGATCTGACAATATCTAGCATAAAGACGTATGAATCTATGCTCTGGCCAGCAATCCTTCTTCCAGGGTGAGTGCAAGACTGTTGACTGCAGCACAGAGTGAGCTGAGAGTGAGCACAGGCAGAAATGAGAGAAGGCCGAGGACTGATCCTGGGCCCTCTGCATGGATGACGTCAGCGTCCTGGCTGCCCTTCATTCAGTTGTCACACCCACCCTCCAACCCACCCCTAAAAGGACATCTTCCTTCAGCACCCAGTGACCTTTTAAAAGCCTAATTCAGAGTATATAACTCTATTTGCCAAACCCATGCGAGGGCTTCCGGTTGCTCTGAAAGACCACACTCACCGGGAGGGTGTGGCTCCTCCCTTCTGCTCTGGCCTTTTCCTCACTTGCTCTCGATGGCCAGTCCCTCTGCTGTGTTGCCCTAGTTCCTATTCCTCAAATACACAGAGCTTTCTCATTTCAGCTTATGGAACTAGCTGTTCCATTAGCCTGGAAGAGGAACCTCATCTTTGTAGAGCTGGCTCCCTTTCATTCAAATTTCAAGTAAAAATGCCACCTCTTCCCAGAATTCCTTCCTGAACACCCTCTCTGAAGCATTCCCTGAGTAGCTATTCAAACACATCATTCAACAGCGCTTTTTCACAGCATATATATCTGATGTTATCTTTTTTTGTTTTTGGAGGTAGAGTCTTGCTCTGTCACCCAGGCTAAAGTGCAATGGAGTGATCTTGGCTCACTGCAACCTCTGCTTCCCAAGTTCAAGTGATTCTCCTCCCAAGTAGCTGGGATTACAGGTGTGCACTGCCATGCCTGGCTAATTTTTGTTTTTAGTAGAGATCAGGTTTCACCATGTTGGCCAGGCTGGTCTCGAATTGCTGACCTCATGCAACCCGCCTGCCTCAGCCTCCCAAAGTGCTGGGATTACAGGCATGAGTCACTGCCTGGCCTGAAGTTATCTTATTTAGGTGTTCATCACCTGTCCCTGCTACCAGAATCTAAACTCCAAACCAGAGAGACCCTGTTTGGTCACCATTATCTTCCTAATGCCTTCAAGAGGGGATTCCACCTGGTAGGCAGTCAGTACCTCGAGCTAAACAAATGAATGAATGCCTTGGATTCTGCATTCTTTTTAAGTTTTTAAATTCAGGAAGAGACCCCTGAGCTGACATTTTATATTTGTCCAGGCTTTGTTTTCCCCCCTTCATGTCTACCTTTTACATTTTCACCAGCTCCTCCACAGTAACAAAAGCCTTATTCAAAGGCCTGTGAATCAGAGGATTATGTAAAGGAGTTACTTTAATCTAGATGCCCCTGACTTGATAGAACACACCCAGTGACTCCTGGAAGAATATCTGGTAGTCTCTAGAGCAGTGCAGTCCCAGGCAGCAAGCACAGAGGGCCACAGCCAGGGCTGAAACAGTCTGTTCAGCGCAGCAATGGGGGACCCTCTGGAACAGTTCTTCATCCTCACAGGGCTGCTGGTGTGCCTGGCCTGCCTGGTGAAGTGTGTGAGATTCTCCAGATGTATTTTACTGAACTACTGGAACGTTTTGCCAAAGCCTTTCTTGCGGTCAATGGGACAGTGGGCAGGTAAGGGAGCATTCCATCCTGTGTCTTTTTTTTGCTGTTGTTCCTGCTAATTATTATTATTTTTGAGACAGAGTCTTGCTCTGTCACCCAGGCTGGAGTGTAATAGTGTGATCTCAGGTCACTGCAACCTCCGCCTTCGGGTTTAAGCAATTCTCCTGGCTCAGTCTTTTGAGAAGCTAGGACTACAGGCACCTGTCAACATGCCTGGCTAATTTTTTGTATTTTTAGTAGAGACAGAGTTTCACCATGTTGGCCAGGCTGGTCTTGAACTCCTGACCTCAGGTGATCCACCCACATCGGCCTCCCAAAGTGCTGGGATTACAGACAGGAGCCACCGTGCCTGTCCCCTGCTTATAAGAGATATTACAACTTTTCTCTTTGAGAGCAAAGAAGTAATTCCTTTGGGTAGTTTTAATTGGGGGTATTAGAAAGTGTGAATGAAATTAGAATGGTCTGCAACACAAGCTGTAGGGCATTAGGGCAAGACTAGGAAAGAAGGCTACTCAGCCCTTGCTAGGCACTTGTCCTCTCAACCCCATTAGATGAGTTTTCTTCTTTTGGAGTTTCTTGCTGGTGCAAATAATAAATAATGCAGAAATTTCTGCATCCTCATTTCCAGATTTACAAAAAGCCCAGGGTGCTTTCATTTTATTAAAAGGTGCTTCCAAATTTTGAAATCTAAATAATTTCAATTCACTATGTTAAAATAAAATAGGATCCAAGTGCTTTTAAGAAGTGAAGGTGTTACAAAATCAAAGCAACATGTATCTCTATGGAGCCATGTTTTCAGGATTGTATGGAATGGAATCTGGGTCTGGCTGGGGTCAGTTAAATGCTGCCTCCCCATGGGGCTTATCTACTGGAACCCACATGCATAACTTCAGCCCGATGACTGAGGTTAAGGTGAACGGCGTGAGACCATTGTTTCAGCATCTCCTTGAATAAAATGCTAAGGTCTCTGCAGGGGTTTTTATTTCAAAATTGGACACCAAAAAAAAATCCAATGACAAAAATGATGAAGTGACTTTAGAGATATTATCTAGGCAAAATAGGAAAAATTCTAATATCCTTATAGGGCTGCCAGATAAAATACAGGATACCCAGTTAAAATTAAATTTCAGAAAGAAAAGGAATAGTTTTTTAGTATAACCCACATATTGCATGAGACATATAGTAAACAATTTATAATTTACCTGAATTGCAAGTTTAAGTGGGCATTCTGGATCCTTATTTGCTAAATCTGGCAGCCTTAAACACTTAGCAATGGAAATTAAAAAAATTACCACGTGAGAAATTGTTTGGGATAACAAATAGGTTTTTGACCGCTTCTTACATTTGAGGGGTGTGTGTGTGTGTGTGTGTGTGTGTGTGTGTGTGTGTGTATTATGCTGTCTGCAGTGAACTTGCTCAGCAGCTTGACCTGAGTATTCTGGATTTAAATACCCCACTCCACACAGATTCAGATGTCCATATGTGGGTGGATGTAGCATTCTGCACAACTGCTGTTCATTTGTGTAGGGAAAGCCCTTCTAAGAACCCACATTCTAAAAGAAGTTCAAACGGGGCCAGAGACTTAGAGCATTTGGTGACTCAAAGTCAAAAACATGATCTTAACCTGTTTTTATGAGTCAAGATGGATGGAAGTACCTCCAGCAGGAGTGAAATACATTTAGGCATAGGCAGATAGCAGGGAGATAATATATTTCAAGTAGGGGACAAAAAGGAAACCCAAGTACTAGAGGCTAAAGTTTTAATTCCTCAGATAGAGTACTCTGAGCTCTGTGCTGGATTCCCTAATGATTTTCTTAGTATATATTTATCGGGCTTGAGAGCCCCAAAGTCAGACAGCCTGGGTTCAAATCCTTGTCTTATCATTTTTAGCAGTGTGACTTTAATCAAGTTACAAACTTTTTCCCCTTGACTTCCTCACTTATAAACTAAGGATAGTGATGGTCCCTGCATTTTAGGTTTGTTATGAACATTAAATGAGATGATGCATCTAAAACACCTGAAGTAGTACGTGGCAAGAGATGAGCGTGTGACAGTTATCCGTCGTTATTACTGATGGTGTCATCTTGCCTGTAGTGCAGGCCCTGTATTGGGGGAGTTGAAGATTCCCCAAACAGAGGGGAAGGTATTATGGCCCAAGATGGCCCTGAGCATGTTCCACCCAGAGCCACAGATGGTGTCATGGAGCCTCTTAGAAGTTCCTAAATGAATAGACACAGTATTAGTAATCATGAAAGTCAGGGTGCTTCGGTCAGTGTGGTCCGTGAAGCTTGTACAGCTTGGCCGGCACTCACTCTCAAGTAAGCTATATGCATCTTTTGTTCACACTTTTTGAAAGCATGCCCTGTAATTGTTGTTGCAAAAGTAAACTGTAAGTTTACAATATACTGAACTGTAGTGAATTTTGGATTGTGATGATCTCATGAATGAGGTGTATCCTAGAGCTCAATCATTAGTTATTTCTTTAACGTTGAGATAAAAGCACCAGAAGACCTATTTGATTGTTGTATATGAACAGATTGTTCTGCTGAGTACAAATTCTTCAGCTTTCTTCATTGCACTGCATTTTCTTTTTGTATTTTTGTCTTTTCCTCCTTGCTAAATTCCCCACCTTCTGTAGGCCTTTAATTGCTGCTGTGGGGTAGGGGTGAGAAGGGCGCAGAGCTCCACTTTTAGGAGGAACCTTGAAATGTCCTTACAATGACAGATGGGTGCCAGGTCAGAGAGATAATGGGGAGCACTGCCTGCCTTTGCAGAGTGAAGGCTCACAGTATCTGCGACCTCACGGGGCCTGGAGGAGATGTTTCCTGGCTGCAGCTCCCTGTTTCATTCTGCAATACGTTTTCCACAGCCTCGCCAAGCCCCCCTAAAACCAGCCAGCCAACCAAGCAAGCAGCAAAACAAACCCTTCACCTGAATGTTTAGTGAGGGGCTTCAGGGGCGTGGGCTGGAGAGCAGAGGGATGCGCCTTTGGAGGACAGACTGCCCTGGAGACTAGGCTTGCGAGAAAACGTAGCTCGCGAGAAAGAGAAGTTTTAAGATGAATTCTGTGGTTTAAAAGCGTTCCTGCTTTTCACAGTGATCACTGGAGCAGGCGATGGAATTGGGAAAGCATATGCCTTCGAGGTAAGCTGTCTTCCTGGGGGCTTCCTCCTCCCAGGTACTGAACACATCACAGTCCTGAGACATCCACCCCAACACTAGATTTTTCCACATAAAAGCAGTACGAATTCATTTAAAGGAGAAAATATTTTCTACAGACAAGCAAACAAAAAAATGATAATCTCACTCCCTGGACCTCTTTTTTAAAACACAGTGAAACTCAAAGGTGACAGTACCTCACCTTAGGGATTGTTTTGGGAATTTTGGGCACTGGTATTTTCTAGTGAAATTGTGCCATGTGAGTTTATATACTTAAATATAATTTTTTCAGAAACATTATAAACTACTTTCCTTTCATTTATTCTTTATGTTAAGCGAGGGCATATATTGATTTTTAAAAAGTTATTTGCTCAGGCAGGACATGTGATCAATGACTTTTATTTCAAGGACATTAATGGCATTACATAACATTCTATAAAAAGAAGGTCTAAGGCCAGGCGCGGTGGCTCACACCTATAATTCCAGCACTTTGGGAGGCCGAGGTGGGTGGATCACGAGGTCAAGAGATCAAGACCATCCTGGTCAACATGGTGAAACCCCGTCTCTTCTAAAAATTCAAAAATTAACTGGGCATGGTGGCACATGCCTGTAGTCCCAGCTACTCAGGAGGCTGAGGCAGGAGAATTGCTTGAACCCAGGAGGTGGAGGTTGCGGTGAGCCAAGATCACGCCATTGCACTCCAGCCTGGGTAACAAGAGCGAAACTCCATCTCAAAAAAAAAAAGAAGGTCTGATAGAGCCCAGAGTCACTAGAATACAATGACTATTTTTGAGTATTTTCTTCCAAGCTGATTTCTCTGTAGACAGATAAATAGATTGATAGTTATACTTTTAAAAATGCATTTATAACATAGGTGGTTTTATGTCTATTATTATTATAAATTTAACATTTTCATTAATAAAACATTATTTCCTAGAGTTCCTATATATTTTATTTCTTCCTCACGCCTATTACACTGACTTCTAGAACCATGTGAAATACAATAGAAGAACAGAAAGAATTCTAGAAACTGTAAGAGGAAGGCTGTTTAAGAATCAATAACATGAGCTGGATGCGGTGGCTCACGCCTGTAATCTTAACACTTTGGGAGGCCAAGGCAGGTGGATCACCTGAGGTCAGGAGTTCAAGACCAGCCTGGCCAACATGGTGAAACCTGATCTCTACTAAAAATACAAAAATTAGCAGAGTGTGGTGGTGGGCACCTGTAATCCCAGCTACTTGGGAGGCAGAGGCAGGAGAATCTCTTGAACCTGGGAGGCAGAGGTTGCAATGAGCTGAGATCACTCCCTTGCACTCCAGCCTAGGCAACAGAGCAACGCTCTGTCTCAAAATAAAGAAAGAAAGAAATAAATCAGTAACACCTTAAAAATATAATGAAAAGCATTTTCATTTGGAATAGAAAAATAAGTAATCCTGGAAACACGGTTGCTATACAATTTGTAGGCCTTTTTCAAGAAAACTATAAAATTCCATTGAGAAATATAAGAGCTATTTCAAGTAAGAGTAAAAAGTACCACATACTTGAAGATAAAGATATTTGAAACCTACAGTTTTCCCAAATTTATCTGAAACCCCAGATTATACATAGCATTATTTTTTAAATTTTACATTAGGTTGTGAGCATTTTCTTACGTCAAAACTGTGTTGTTGTTGTTTGAGAAAGGGTCTTGCTCTGTTGCCCAGGCTGGAGTGCAGTGGTACAAACACTGCTTCCTGCGGCCTTGACCTTCTGGGCTCAAGTGACCCTCCCACCTCAGCCTCCCAAAGCAATGTGTCCTCCTGGAACGACAGGGTCATGTATTATTTGTAGGGACAGGGCTCACTATTGTTCTGTTGCCTAGGCTGGTCTCGAACTCCTGAGCTTGAGCAATCCACCTGCTTTGGCCTCCCATAGTGTTGAGATTACAGGCATGAGCCGCTGCGCCCTGCCCCAAACCGTGATTTTTAAATGGCGACATAATATTCCATCAAATGGATGGTCTATAATGTAACCATTTTCTTGTTAGGAATTTTTTTTTCCCTAATTTTTCTTCATTTTATATAAAATTGGGAGTCAATACAGAAACTTTTCTGCTCATCTCCAATTATTTTGGGAGCTATTTTCCTTGAGGTGGCCTTGCTGGGTCAGAGGTTGTGAATATACGTAAGGCTCCGGTGCTTTCCATTATGTTATAGTAATTTACACCCATTTCTGAGAGAGATATTGTGTTCATCAGCTTGAGCTGCTAGAATGAATTTCGTAAGCTGGGTGGCCTAAGAAAGCACGTATTTCTCACAGCTCTGGAGGCTGGTAAGTCCAAGAATGAGGTGCCAGCAGATCTGATGTTTGGTGAGGGCTTTCTTTTCGGTTTGCAGACAACTGTCTTCTTGATGTAGCTTCACACAGCAGAGAGCAGAGACAGGGGAAGCAAGCTCTCTGCTGTTTCTTCTTCTTTTACTTTTCAGAGACAGGGTCTTGCTCTGTTGCTCAGGCTGGAGTGCAGTGGTGCAAACACAGCTCACTGCAGCCTCAACCTCCTGGCCTCACGTGTTACTCCCACTCAGCCTCCTGAGTATCAGGGACTACAGGCGTGAGCCATCACGCCTGGCTAATTTTTAAATTTTTTTGTAGAGATGGGGTTTCACCATGTTGCTCAGGCTGATCTTGAACTCCTGTGCGCAAGTGATCTGCCTGCCTCGGCCTCCCAAAGTACTGGGATTATAGGCATGAGCCACCATTCCTGGCCTGGTATTTCTTCTCATAAGGACATTGATCTCATCATGAAGGCCCCACGCTCATGATCTGATTACCTCCTGAAAGCCATACCTCCAAGTATCATCTCACTGTGGGTTAGGATTTCAACATATGAATCTTGGGAACATTTGATTCATATGAAAAATGCATTCAGCTGCAGCACAGACCCATGACTTTTTTTGTCCCAGAAGGTTTGCATCATAATAAAACCATCTTATCTGAAATGACATTGCAAGGCATCCCGGACGCACTTGCTAGAAACTTTGGGGATGTTAACAAACCTCAACCATGCCCGTTAAAAAAGCCCCTCGTGCTGGTCTTTCAGGTCTGTCCCCCATCGCTCATCTGCTGCTGATGATTTTTTGACACTGACCCTTCTGTCTCAACTCTATTTATTTTTAAGATAAGGAGTTCTTCGCTCTTATCCTAATTCATGTATAGCAACGTACTGGTGATCAAGTTGCTCTACATGAATTAGGATAAGAGCGAAGCACTCTATATCTTAAAAATAAACAGAATTGAAACTCAGTAGATGAGTGGTCATATTTGAGCGTTGAAGTTGGAGAGACCGCCCAGGAACCACTTTTCAAAACAACATGTTTTCCGTCCCCCAAATCAAAAGGAAAATGTTTCTAGCTATTTGCATTAAAACTATATAACCTTTTATATAATAATTTCTCACCTTGGACCAGGTTTTGGAAAGACCTAATATGTCAACAACAGATTCTTCATCTTACCTCTACGTTCCCTGGATTGCCAAGCAATTCTTCATGATTCTCCAGAATCTTTTCTCAAGTTCATGCTGACCTAACTGACCTCCATGTGGTCCTCTGCTATTTCAAGACTCAGATACTCTTCTTTCTACTTAGAGGAGATCCCACCTGGAAGCTCTCCTTAGCCATTCATTTTTTTATTGTTTCATAAAACAAAGGACCTGGGGGTCAGAAGCTGTGGGTTTCAGTCTTCACTGTGATACTGTCTGGAGAATTTGGACAAGTTACACATTTTTTCTGCGCTTCTGGGTCTTTGCCAACTTTGTGTTCTGTCCTTGACTAATTCTTGCTTTGCACTTCTCCTCGTGGACTTTTTTCCCCCTCTTTGACTTTTTATTTTATTTTATTTTATTTTTTGTAGAGATGAGGTCTCAATTTGTTACCAGGCTGGTCTCAAATTCCTAAGCTTAAGCAATCTTCTTGCCTTGGCCTCCCAAAGTGCTGGGATTATAGGCATGAGCCACTATGCCAAGCCTCCTTGTGTTCTTTACTAGGCTGGGTTAAACAATTTTCTGGGCTCCCAACTTGTCCTTCATGCAGTCTTTTCTCCCTTCCAGAGAGCCTGTTCTCTCACAGCTAACTGCTGCTCCAAGGAGTGCAGCTGAGCCTGTGATGCTGTGGACTTTAATGAGTAAAAGCCCGAGGTTGGGAACTGATCAGATGTATGTCAATGCCTCCCTCCAAGGCTCACTGGCTGAATTTTCACATCAGTGAGCGGGAGGTGATGATAATCTCATTAGGCTTTTGTAAGGGTTAAATAGGATGAGGCTGGCAAAATGCTTTGCATAGAGTAAGCTTTCCAAGGTTAGGATTGGTCCTCGTTGGCTATTTAAACTATGATTCCCTTCACATATACTGCTTTCTTAGTTTTTGAGAATGTATTAGTTATGGTTCTCCAGAAAAACAGAATCAATAGGGTCTCTCTCTCTCTCTCTCTCTCACACACACAGACACACACACATACAGAGCTGGGAGTGGGAACAGGGGAGAAAGGAAGAGATGGAGGGAGAGAGTGGGAGAAAGAGTGGAGAGGAAGGGAGAGAGAAGGAAAAGAGAGAGAAGAGTGGAAGAGGAAGGGAGAGAGAGAGAGAGAGGAGAGCGAGGTTGCTTTATTTGAAGGAATTGACACCCCTGATTATGGAAGCTGGGATGTCTATCTGCAGTGTAGGCTGGCAGGTTGGAGACCCAAGAAGAGACAAAGCTGCAGTTCAAGTTCACAGGCCATCTATCAGGTGACAGAATTCCCTGTTCCTCCAGGAAGGTCAATCTTGCTTTCATAAGGCCCTCAGCTGACTAGACAAGACCCACGCTCATTATGGAGTATCATAGGCTTTACTCAAAGTCTACTAATTTAGATGATAATCTCATATAAAGATATCTTTACAGAAACACATGTAATAATGTTTGACTAAGTATCTGCGTATCATGACCTAGCCGAGTTGACACACAACGTTCTCCACCACAGAAAAGAATATCTTGTACTTACCAGTATTTTCCTTTTCTGTTTCTCTTTCTTCCTTCCCAATGTCCCAAGATTCCTTTTTTCAGTCATTTTATTTCGGTTTATAGAATTTACTTTAGCTGTTATTTTAGGGTTGGTCTGCTGGCAACAAATTCTCTTAGTTTTTCTTCATTCCAGAATGTCTTCGTTTCCCCTTCGTTCCTTAAAGATAGTTTTGCTAGATACAGGATTTGCAGTTGACAGTCCTTTTCCTTCAGCACTTGAAAAAGATTGTGCTACTTCTTCTGGCCTCTGGTTTCTGATGAGAAATCTGATACTATTTGAATTGCTTTCCCTTAATAAATAAGGGTTTGCTTCTCTCTTGACTTTCAAAATTTTTTCTTTGTCTTTATTTTTCAGAAGTTTAAAATGGTATTTCTTGGCATGGATTTCTTTGGCTTTACCCTGTTTGGGATTTACTCAGCCTCGTGAATCTGTAGGTTTACATCTTTTCACAAATTTGGGCTGGGCGTGGTGGCTCATGCCTGTAATGCCAGCACTTTGGGAGGCCGAGGTGGGTGGATCACCTGAGGTCAGGAGTTCGAGACCACCCTGGCCAACACGGTGAAACCTCATCTTTACTAAAAATACAAAATTCAGCTGGACATAATGGTGGGGGCCTATAATCCAAGCTACTTGGGAGGCTGAGGCAGAATTACTTGAACCCCAGGAGGTGGAGATTGTGCCATTGCACTCCAGCGAGGCGACAAGAACAAGACTCCATCTCAGAAAAACACAAAAACAAATTTCAAAAACTTCATCCATTATTTATTTAAATACTGTTTCAGCCCTGCCCTATTCTCTCCTTGTAACACTCCAATGACATGAATATCAGACCTTTTTATAGTTCAATGGGTCCTTGAGATTCCTTTTAATTTTTTCAGTGTATTTTTCTCTGTTGCTTATATTGGGTAATTTCTATTTTTTTTTTAATCTTCAAGTTCACTGATTCTTTTCTTAGTCCCACTCATTCTGCTACTAAGCCTATCCATCAAGATTTTAACTTTAGTGATTATATTTTTCAGTTCAAGTGTTTTCATGTGTTCTTCCTTACTTCTATTTTTTTGCAGAGATTTTCTATTTTTGCCATTTGTTTTTTGTGTTTATAATGGCTCATTGAACTTGTTTTTTCTTTTTTGAGAGGGAGTCTTGCTCTGTCACTCAGGCTGGATTGCAGTGGTGTGATCTTGGCTAACTGCAACCTCTGCCTCCCGAGTTCAGGTGATTTCCTGCTTCAGCCTCCTGAGTAGCAGGGATTACAGGCGCCCACCACAACTCCCAGCTAATTTTTGTATTTTTAGTAGAGATGAAGTTTCACCTCATTGGCCAGGCTGGTCTCAAACTCCTGATCTCAGGTGATCCGCTTGCCATGGCCTCCTAAAGTGCTGGGATTACAGGCATGAGCCACAGCACTCAGCTTATTGAAGCATTTTTATGCTCCAAACCTTGTCATGTCAAATAATTCTGACGTCTGTGTTATTTCTATGTTGGCATTGTAGCCGGATTTGCAGCTTAAGCTCTGGGCCCAGGTTCTTGGCTTCCCTTGCTCGAAGAATCAAGCAGAGAGCCTTACCCCCACCGTGAGTGTTCCAGCTCTAAACAAGCGTTCGTGGCCCGAGAGAGTGAGCAGCAATGCAGTTTATTGAGCAAGCGAAGGTCAAAGCTTCCACAGCATGGAAGGGTAGAAGGGGGCCTGAGAGGGTTGCCGTCGATGGTCAGGGCTGCCTGGGCTTATATCCTCAAGTAATTCTGAGTTGCCAAGTGTTTGCCCCCTAGTCCTGTGTGGGGAGGGGGCATGTGACCATGAGTCACCTAATCTCTCCTTCTGGTGGCTGTTTCCTAGTTTCTATTGAACTTGCGAGTAGTATTGGAATGTCGTTGAATAGCTGATACTTTGAACAGAGTCTTCTGATATGGTTGAAGTACCCGTGGTGACCTTTTTCCATGCTGGGATTTCCAAAAGATTCCTCATCGACCCAGAAGGTTTTATTCCCTCAGTGCCCTGCTCTGAAGAGGAAATCTCAGCTGCTGGTGGGACAGACGAATGCTCTTAGACCACTGCCTGCTGAGTAGGGGTGGAGAAGGGGCCCTGTAGCTGAAGTTTCCTCCAGAAAGGAGGCTTCTTGGTTGGTGGGTCGATTCAGAGGTTTGTGGTAGATGTTGGGAATTGAGGTCATTTGGAGTTCCATTTGCAGGACGATTTGCAGTTTTAGGGATTCCATTCTAGAGAAAACAAAATGGATTAAGGGATTGAAAAGGTGTGGGCCAAAGGCCACGCCCAGGATGACTGTTAGGAGGGTTTTAAGATGGGAAGGAGCCCAAGGAGGGTTTGTTGTGAGAACCAGGAGGCAGTTTTAGTTGTCTTACCACCAGGCAGTTCGTTGGCCCTATCCTGAAGTCGTTTAATATCTTCTTGGACTATTCCCACTGTATTGACATAGAAAGATTTTTATTTAGAAAAAGGCACTTTTTTTTGGCAGTGAGGTTTAGTGCCCACCTGTTTTGAAGGACCACAGCTGCTAGCGGGTTTACTTGGTTCTGGATTAGAGTGAGCTGGAGGGAGATTTTATTTAGGCTAGCTTTTAATTTCTTGGAGAGTGTTAAGGACACCTTTAATTTAGTGGTCCCTGTGCCTAATGTGGGAGCAACCCCTAGCCTGGCCAGTAGGGGAAGCAACGTGATTGCCTTTGGGCAAAGCTTGGCATGAATGGGCACAGCTACTGCCTCCTCTGAGCAGGAGTAAGTTATGGGGGGGCACTAGGTAGGCTAGAGTGCAGGTTTCTGTTCAGCTGGTAGGAAGGCAAACGTAGAAGGATTTACCATATACAACGTCTTTTCGTTGGGGAAGTTAGATTCTTTTCTTGGGTGGAAGAATTCTGGGCCTTTGGTGGTATCAGCGATGTGTAGGGCAGCTGATGTTTCCACTCATACACTGAGAGGAGTTGGGACAGCTGTATACAGAGGAACAACGGCCTTATTGATAATTTTGAGGTCCTGCACCAATCTTTATTGTTCATTAGGTTTTTGTACTCCTGAAACAGGAGTGCTGCAGGGACTGTTACATGGCTTTACTAAGCCCTGGGCTGTTAGGTTTTTAATAATTTTTTGTAACCCTTGTTGGGCTTTGGGTCTGAGAGGGTACTGCCTTTGGTAGGGAAAAGAGGTGGAATTTTTTAGTTTAACCTGAACAGGACGGGCGATTTTTGCCTGCCCATGTTGTTCTTTTGTTGCCCAGACCTTAGGATTAATTCCCTTCTTGAGTAGAGAGCAGCCAACAGGTGTTTTTCCATATATATATATAATATATATATATATAATCATATATAAATATATATAATATATTATATATGTTATATAATATATTATATATAATCATACATAACATAATATATAATATATATGATTATATATAATATATATGATTATATATAATATGTATGATTATATATATATATGTATATGTATATGTATGATGGCTCCTGCTTTTGTGAGAATGTCCCTTCCCAATACAGGAGTAGGGCTTTTAGGTATAATGAGAAAGGCATGTGAAGAGTAGAGTTTCCCAGTTACAGCTTAGTGAGTGGGAGAAATACCTAGTGACTGGTTGCCCTAGGACTTCTTGGATGGCGACAGACCTGGAGGACAGCTGTCTGGGACAGAAGAGTAAAACTGAGAAAGCTGCACCAGTGTCCAGGAGGAGACTGACCTCCTGGCCCTCTATGGTTAGCTCACCCGTGGCTCGGTGAGGGTGATGGCTTGTGCTGGTGCTCACCTCAGGCACCCTCAGTCCTGCTGTTGGGTCATCTGGTTAGCCACATTAGGCCCTGGGAATCTTTGTCCTCTGGGACAGAGTGCCTTCCAGTGATCCCCTTGGCACAGTGGGCAAGGACGAGGAGGTGGTCTGTTCCTCTAGGGACAATCTTTCTTAAAAAGTCCCGGTAGGCCACTGTGGTAGCAAGCTCTGCCAGACTGGCGGCTAACCCAAGCCTTTTCCTTTACCGAGCCCCTCGGGTCTGCCTGTCTGAGGGCCGTGACTAAGGCCACAGCTTTTTCTTGTCCCTCCCATCCCTTTTAGCCTGTTCCTCCTGATCTCTATTATAAAACACTGAGGTTGTCAGATTTAGTAATGATTCTAGACTTTGTTTTGGCCCCAGGGCCAATTTCTGGAGCTTCCTTCTAATGTCACTGCTGATTGTGTAATAAATTTGTCTTTTAGTATTAGCTAACCTTGACAGAGTCTGGTGACATGAGTATAAGTATATTTTCCTAAGGTCTCCCTGTAACTGCTCAAGGATGGTTGTTGGATTTTCTTCCTTTCCCTGAGTCATGGCAGATACCATTGCATAGTTCATGGGCTTCTTTCTAGTCTGTCTTAATCCTTCAAGTATGCAGGTCAATAGATGCCTACAATTCCAGTCCCTATGTTCTGAGTCAGGATCCCAGTGAGGGTCCGTGCTAGGGACTGCCTGTTTACCTGTAGGGAATTTATCCTTTTCCTTTGATGTTATTTTGTCCCCAAACTCTTGAGCCACTCTTAGAGCAGCTTCTCTCTCATTGTTGGTTAAGGTCTGACTAAGGAGTAACATGATATTTTGTAAACTTAGTTCAAAGGACTGCCCCAGGCCCTGCAGAACATTTATGTACTTCTCTGGGTCATTTGAAAATTTTCCTAAGTCTGCCTTGATTTGCCTTATGTCAGAAAGTGAAAAGGGAGCGTACACTTTAGTTGGGCCAAGTTCCCCTCCTATCGCTTGTAGAGGGCAGAGTTGGGGCATCCTAGTAGCCTGAGGTGCCTTGGTTGTTTCACCTTTCCCTGGCCCCTCTTGGGTCATAGGTGCTGAGGAGACCTGGTTAGTACTGGTGGAGGGAGGAGCTACAGGGAGGGGCCAGTAGGTCATAGGTTACAAGCCTTACATAGTTTAGGATTATCCCATAGTGAAAAGAAAACTTGCACATAGGGTACCTCAATCCATTTACCTTCCCTCTTACAGAAAAGATCTAATTGTATAAGGGTGTTATAATGTATACTTCCCTCAGGTGGCCAGGATTCTCCACTCTGCAGCAGATACTGGGGTCATGCCATACTGCAGAAAAAAATGAGCCACTTCTTCTTTAAAGATTGTGGGTCAAATTGGTCCCAATTATCCAGGATACACTTTAAAGGGTGATTTTGCCTTGGGAAGAGCAGCATCCATCTGAAATTGAACACAGGGATGCCCGCACCCCAGTTATTGCTTGCAGCTGCCAGCCCTGGGGAGTTCCCAGCTATACAGCCTTTGGAGTTTTCCTGCGCCCTAGATGTATGATCATTTCCTGGGCCTCCCCCATGTGCCAGGTTTAATCATGCTTACCGGCGTCATGGACACCCTCACTATCTAATGTCCTTTTTGGCCACCTTAAAGGACAGGAGGACTGCCAGGCTTAATGACCCCGTACTGGTGTGTCCTTGAAGTACTAGGCTGGTGAGGCTTGGGTGATGGGTGCCATTTATATTCCCTAGCAAGGGTCCAATTAACATAGGCCTGATCATAAAACTGGCCCAGGAGGATAAATTCCTTGAGAAGGGTCTCTAAACATAACAATCTTAAAGAAGGTAATGGCTGGCCACGTGGCCAAGGCGGGGACAATGCCCTCTGGACCAGAGCCTTCTCCCCCTACTTTCCATTATAGGAATGTGCCCTAGGGCTGTGGGCCCTGTAATTAGCTATTTGAGTCTCAGGCCAGGTCTGACTTTAGATGCCATACAGAGAGTTGATCCTAAGCAGGACAAATTGTACGTCATTAGATCCTGGCACCATTCAGTTGGATTGGGAAATTGCAGGTGGCAGAAAACAAAATGTCCTATCGCCTCCAGTATCCACTGATAGACTTTGGTTCTGTTAGGACATAGCCTAGCACAGTGGACTAAGGGAATTGGTCCTGTGTGTGTTTATGCTGTAGGATGTCCTTACTGGCATAAACCTGAGGACACCCTGGGCAAGGGTCCCTGGACTGCCACCCCAAGAGCCTTCAAGTCCTAGCAAGAAGAGTCATGGCCTCATGTGGAGGAAATATCTTAGAGGAAAGAATCTGGAAGAAGTTTGCCTCACAGATATCTGGACCAGGAGGCCGGGGTCTGAAAGACTGGGCATGGCTTGCATGGGCAGCTTTTTTTTTTAAGGAGGTCTAAGCAAGGCCACAACCTCAACTGGATTGAACCGGGAGTTTGGGACCATTGTCCTTTGCCCCTAGCCAACTCTTGGCTCAGTCCAGAGAAAGAGCCAGAAAAGAACTGGTTCTGGACTGACCAATGCTCCCAGTTCCAAAGAGCCAGGGATTGTTAGAGAGTCCTTTCCCAGAAAGCCTCACACTTTGGTCTGGCAGCCGCACTAGTCCCTTTTAACTGGCTGACAGGTGCCTGGTTTTTTACCTCCAGTATGTTTTATAGGACATAAAAAGAGTAGCAAATGAAAGAGGTCTGAAGTTACTCACCATGTGGGAGATTGGATGGTACTCCTGGCTGGCTCGCCAAGTATGTAACCGGATTTGCAGCTTGGGCTCTGGGCCCAGGTTCTTGGCTTCCCTTGCTGGAAGAATCAAGCAGAGAGCCTTACCCCCATGGTGAGTGTTCCAGCTCCAAACAAGCGTTCGTGGCCCGAGAGAATGAGCAGCAATACAGTTTATTGAGCAAGCGAAAGTCAAAGCTTCCACAGCATGGAAGGGTGGACGAGGGTTGCCGTCGATGGTCAGGGCTGCCTGGGTTTATATCCCCAAGTAATTCTGAGTTGCCAAGTGCTTGTCCCCTAGTCCTGTGTGGGGAGGGGGCTTGTGACCATGAGTCACCTAATCTCTCCTTCCGGTGGCTCTTTCCTAGTTTCTGTTGAACTTGTGAGCAGTATTGGAATGTGGTTGAACAGCTGACTGATACTTTGAACAGAGGCTTCTGATATGGTTGAAGTACTCGTGGTGACCTTTTTCCGTGCTAGGATTTCCAAAAGGTACCCCATTGACCCAAAAGGTTTTATTCTCTCAGCATCTGTGTTAGTATTTTCTCATTCAGATTAAGATCTTCTTGTTTCTTTATATGATGAGTGGCTTTTGATTGAATCCTTGATGTTTTGGTTTATGTTCTGGAACTCTGGATCTTATTTAAATCTTCAGTTTATACTGGTCCATACTGACATTGCTTTGGCAGGGGGAGGAGGGAGAGCTGACTAGTTTCTACCAGGTGGAGTGGGGACTCAATTCTCCACTCGTGGGGAGCTGCTTACTTGTTACTGTTGGGTGGGGGTGGGGTTCTGGCATCTTCCTGGGCCTCTGCTAATACCACTCTGACAGGAAGGGGCAGGAGCAGCTCTTTACTGCTCTCTACAAGGCCTTCAATGACACTTGGGAGGGATGGCCTCATTCCACGGGGCAGTGGTGAAAGTCCTGGCTCTCCATGAGGACATCTCTGTTATCATCCCAGGCAAATGGAGAGGACAAAGGGGAAGCGTTGCCCTGTTACTGCCAGGTGGGGGTGGAATTCAGATCTCCACTGACTTCGGTGGGGATGGTGGCAGCTGGGATGAAAGTCCCAGGCTCTTTGCCACAGAGCCTCCCAAGCGTGCAAGTCCCAGCTCCCTATCCAGCCTCTACTGGCAGGGGTGTGGGTGGGGTCATAGCTTTTCCCCACTTTGAGTAGAGCAGCTGTTGTCTAAAGTGTTTTCTGTCTCGCTAGGCATCCCCTTTTCTGGTCCTCTAGTTAGAGAGGGCAGGCTTTTGTTGAGACTTTCTTTTTTTTGAGAGGGAGTTTTGCTCTTTCACCCAGGCTGGAGTACAGGGGTGTGATCTCAGCTCACTGCAACCTCTATGAGCGAATCTCCTGCCTCAACCTCCCCAGTAGCTGGGATTATAGGTGTCCACCACCACACCTGGCTAATTTTTGTATTTTTAGAAGACACGGGGCTTCACCATGTTGGCCAGGCTGGTCTCGAACTCCTGACCTCTTATCTGCCCGCCTTGGCCTCCCAGAGTGCTGGGATTACAGGCATGAGCCACTGCACCTGGCGAGATTTTTTTTATTTACATCTGCACCCGTGGCATTTCTGAACCATCAGCTTCTGAAAATGCCCAGGAAATACCACAGTGCCCTTCCTCAGGCTTCCAGGCCCCTGAATGAATCTCTCCTCACGTTTTGGAGTCTTCTTCTGTTTGTTTTATGCATTGTGTCCTGGTTTTTTTGATGTACTTAATGGTGTGAATAGGGAAAGCTCTTCTCCTTCACCCACCCTTCTAGAAGCTCATTCTGCACTACATTTAACCGAATCTGCATTTACATTTAGAGTGGCAAGAGAGGCTCTGCTTCCTGTTAAAAGAATTTCAAGCGTTACTTGAGGCAGATGGGAAAAAATTGAGGAGAGGGACTGGCCAGGGGTGGAGGGAGGATGAGAGTGGCCTGTTCTTATGTACCTTGGAAGCCACTGCTCACCCTATTTTTCACACCATTTCCACTCCTTTGGCACCTGAATTCAAGCCCTTTCTTTTATTCTCGGCCACACAGAGGAAGCCCTGTTTTTCCTGGCGTTCTCACTACCCGCTGTAGATTAGCAGCTACAAGCACCTTCCTTGACCCAGGCCCCAACATATAGGAGAAGGAAAACAAGGCCCATTCATCCACGGTGGCCATTCTGCGTCAGGATGGGGCCCAGCAGTGAATTCTGGGAAAAGGAGGCTTTTGCAGCTTAACTTTCTGAAAAGGGGGTAGCAAAACCGGTGTATGGAGCCTGTCAGCCTGGACATTCTGGAAATAAGATTGAGTCCTGTTCAAGCAGACAAAGGGAACAATGCAAGCCCAGACAAACAAGTATTCTCCACCCCCGCTCCTGGCCCAGACCACTTCACATGGAACCTCTAAAAGGCCTGTGGCTCTTGAGAGAAATGCACAATTAAAGAGAGGCTGGAAGCCCACCAGGCAGAGAGCATCCTTTGTGCTGAAAATGCAAATGGTCTTTCATTTATTGGACAATCTCCCCTTCAGGAGGCTGATGAAGTGAACTGGGAGACAAAGGTGCCTAATTCTTTAGCCATTCTGTTGATGGATTCCAGGACTCAAAAATGGAGGCTAGAGGTGGGGGGTAGGGAATTTTTCCATAGAGAGAACAAGACAGGAGACTTGGGGATGTCATTGGCAGGGGTCAGTCTTGAAATAGGACTGTCCTTGGTTTAGTGGTTTTTTTTAAAAATGAAAAAACTTTTTAAATTGGCTTTTAGTTTTTAGAGCAGTTATAGGTTCATAGAAAAATTGAGCAGACGGTATGGAGGTGTCCCATAAGCCTTCTGCCCCAGCACATGCAACCTCCCCCATTATCCATTTCCACATACACACACACACATGCACACGCACACACACACACACCAGGAAATCAACTGTTTACAGAAACAATTGATGCAGCAACTAGTGACTGCTTATGTTTTTTTTCTGTTTTTGGTTTTTTTAGAGACAGGGTCTCGCTCTGTCATCCAGGCTGGAGTGTAGTGGTGCATTCTTGACCTCCTAGACTCAAACGATCCTCTCACCTCAGCCTCCTGAGAAGCTGGGACTATAGGCCGTGCCACCATGCTCGGCTAATGTTTTAATTTTTATTTTCTTAGAGATGGTGGTGGAGGTGGGGGTGTCTTGCTGTTTTGCCCGGGTTGGTCTTGAACTCCTGGCCTCAAGTGATCCTCCTGCCTTGGCCTCCCAAAGCTCTGGGATTACAGAAATGAGCCACCTCACTTCACATAATTGCTTATCTTTTTAATGAAGTGAAACTTCACTGCTAGGATTGCAGGGTGGGGGGAACTTGTGACAATACCTTTGTGCTGTTACCACTTTCTGCTGTCCAGAGTCATGGCTGAAGATCACCTGCGAGAGTGAACTTTTAAAAACTTCAGCATTGATGGCGTCATATACATGTGGGTCAGTTAGTTCTGTTAATCTTGAGCAGCTTTTTGAGATATAATGTATATACCATAAAATTCACCGAAGTGTACACTTCAGTAATTTTTAGGAAAGTAACTGAGTTTTTTATCATCACCACCATCCAGTTTTGGAAGCTTTCCATCACTCGGTTAAGATCACTTACACCTGGTGGCTATTAATCTTCCATTTCTATGCCTAGTCCTGGGCTGCCACTAGTCTTTTCTAGACATTTCACAGGAAGGTCACCATACTACGTGCAGTTCTCTGTGACTGTTTTCTTCCACTTAGCATCTTGTTTTTGAGGTTCATCCATATTGTAGCATGTGTCAGTAGCTCTTTAAATGTTATCATAGAATAATATTCCATTGTATGGATGTACCCCATTTTGTTTATTCATTTTCCAGTTGCCGAGTGTTTGGGTTGTTTCCATTTTTTTGGCTATTTTAAATAATGCTGCTGTGAATACTGACACTTGAATTTTTGTGTGGACACGTTTCTCTTTCCCTCGGGTAGATCACCTGGCAGTAGAGTCTCTGGGTTGTGTGGTAAAGTTATCTTTCAGGTCGGCGGGCGGCAGTCACATTTCCGCAGCAGGTGGGTAGCAGCTGGAGCACCCTCGATTGCTCTGCCCAGTGGTGGCATGTGTCGGTCTCTCCTGCCTGCCCCTGTGGATCCAGCCTCTGTCTGGGAGGCTGACCTGCACCACTGGGCTCCCTTGGCCTCTGGTTTCAGCTGGGTTGGCTAATGGGAAACACTGGCAACAGGTAGTGGGGAGAGTAGAGCGGGAGACTGGGCGGTCTCCCTGGTCGGGGAGGGCAGCTTGTGTCCTCTGCTGAAGGTCACCACCCCTGTTGGGTGGACTTCTCCATGTGGCTCTTTTCTTCAACACTTTCAGGAGCCTGGTTGTAACAGGAAATGGGTCCTGATCCAGACCCCAAGAGAGTGTTCTTAGACCTCCTGCAAGAAAGAATTCAGGGCAAGTCCATAAAGTGAAAGCAAGATTATTAGCAAAGTAAAGGTATAAAAGAATGGCTACCTGCGGCTGGTTGTCCACTTTTATGTTTGTTTCTTGATGATAGGCTAAACAAGAGGTGGATTATTCATGCCTCCCCTTTTTAGACCATATAAGGTAACTTCCTGATGTTGCCATGGCATCTGTAAACTGTCATGGCGCTGGTGGGAGTGTAGCAATGAGGACGACCAGAGGTCACTCTCATCACCATCTTAGTTTTTGTTTTCTTTTTTTTTTTTTGAGACAGAGTCTTGCTCTGTTGCCCAGGCTGGAGTGCAGTGGCGCAGTCTTGGCTCACTACAACCTCTGCCTCCTGAGTTCAATGATTCTCCTGCCTCAGCCTCCTGAGTAGCTGGGATTACAGGTGTGTGCTACCATGCCTGGCTAATTTTTGTACTTTTAGTAAAGCTGGGGTTTCACCATACTGACCAGGCTGGTCTTGAACTCTTGACCTCAAGTGATCCACCTGCCTCGGCCTCCCAAATGTGCTAGGATTATAGGCATGATTCACTGAGCCCAATTGGTTTTGGTGGGTGTTAGCAGGATTCTTTACCGCAACCTGTTTTTTTTTTTCTTTGAGACAGTCTCACTCTGTCACCTAGGCTAGAGTGCAGTGGTGCAATCTTGGCTCACTGCAATCTCCACCTCCCGGGTTAAAGTGATTCTCCTGCCTCAGCCTCCTGAGTAGCTGGGATTACAGGCACCCACTATCATGCCTAGCTAATTTTTGTATTTTTAGTAGAGACAGGGTTTTGCCATGTTGGATACGCTGGTCTAGAACTCCTGACCTCAGGTGATCCACCTGTCTCAGCTTCCCAAAATGCTGAGATTAGCAGGAGTGAGCTACGGGCCTGGCCCCAACCTGTTTTACCAGCAAGGTCTTTATGACCTGTAGCTTGGGTTGACCTCTTATCTCGCCTTGTGACTTAGAATGTCTTAACCATCTGAGAATGCAGCCCAGTAGGTCTCAGCCTCATTTTACTCAGCTCCTACTTAAGATGGAATAGCTCTGGTTCAAACACCTCTGACATTCCCCACCTCCCTTTTATAAGAGAACCCTTAATCCTAAGGGTTGCAGAGGGATGAAGATCCATCTTCTGTAACTTCCTCAGGCTGAGTAGGGGCAACGATATTCCTGCCTAACTATTAGGGACTCTTGTGCTCAGGGTAGAGAGGAGCTCATGAGAAAGCATCAGCATGGCGAGAGTCATTCATACTCCGAGTTCCAACAACAGGTGCTATCTGGAAGGTTAATAAGTGTTGTGCAATTTAAGAAAGCATTGAGTGAGCTTGTTTTGCATTTCTACACAAAGCGTACAGATTTGGGATTTTAGAATCCCAAATCCTCAAAGGCAACAATCTCCAAGAGTCACAAGCATGGCCACAGGGCCTAGGCAGTGCTAAGTAAACAGAGTCATGAAACTAGCCCAGAGCAGGATTTAAGATAAAACACAATGTCTAGTAAGACCACACAGCCATCACCAAGCCATTGTGTCGGAGTCAGAGAGTCTAAAATAACTTCAACAGAATCATCCATTTTTAGTTCCTGCTTCCTCATAGCTCGACTGCCTCCAGAAAGGGGGAAATGTGTCTGGGCTCAAGCTCACATTATGGTGGAGGCACGGTCAAAAGGCCTCTACGCTGGAGCAATCCCTACAGATAGTAAGGCTGCAGGAAAGTGAACTGCAGGGAAGAGGGCAGAGAGGTCCCAAATATCCCATGGGCCAGGCCGTGCAGAGCCTGGTCAGCCTGGCAAGGGGCTTGGATTCTTTCCTGCTTGAACAAGGAAACGTTAGAAGGTCAAGCAGGCAAGTGACAGGGTCTGGTTTTTATATGGCTGCCATAGGAAAATCAAGGCAAGAATAGAGGCAGGGAGACCTACTAAGTGGCTGTTGAGAAAGTTAGGTACGATGGCTCACGCCTCTAATCTCAGCACTTTGGGAAGCTGAGGTGAGTAGAATTGCTTGAATGCAGGAGTTCGAGACCAGCTGGGCAACACACTAAGACCTCGTCTCTGCTAAAATTAAAAAGAAAAAAAAGAAAAAAAGAAACAGCTGGCCGTGGTGGCACACACCTGTGTCCCAGCTACTCAGGAGGCTGAGGCAGGAGGATCACTTGAGCACAGTAGGTCCAGTAGGTCGAAGCTGCAGTAAGCCATGATTGAGGCCCCTGCACTCCAGCCTGGGCAACTCTGTCTCACAAAAGGAAAAAAAAAAAAAAAAAAGGAAGAAAAAGTCCAGGGAGAGTTGATGGGGGCTTGGCTTGGAGTGAGGAATGATAAGAATGAACAGATTCAAGATCTATTTGGAAGCCCAAGTTCAATCGAACTGGCTGAGATCCATGAATAGTCAGCAGTTTATGGAGGAGGGAACTAATAACTGCTAAGTACCTAGTGTAGGTAGGGTGCTATTCTGAGTGTTTTACATGTACAGCCTTAACCCTGACGATAGACTTAAATGGAATTAGGACTAATAGGACCCTAAAATGGGTCATGAGCGGGTAGACCTGCCGACCCAGAGCCTTCCCTCTCAGCCACCACACAGCATTGTCCCCAGGCTCTTATCTAATTATGAAACCCAAAGCTCATGGAAGAAGCATGGCTAAGCATTTCTAAACCAAGCAAATGCGCGTAACGGTGTGCGGGTTATAAATAAGCATTTCTGTCTGCCAGCTGCTGTTTAGGTTTGGAAAGGGAAAGAGGGTCTTAGCATGACTTGTTTATCCCAGGTAATTTGGCAGTAAACTGGGCCCCAGAAGTCAAGTTACACAGAAAATGCAAAGGAAAAGTGACAGGGATATTGTTTCAGGCTTTCTAAGAAGGAAGGTAACTTAAAGGACCAGATCAGCCTGGAGGCACATATGGGGAATGAGGGGAAGGGGTGTTGCAGTGCAGAGTCTACCTGGCTTTCAAACAGTCCTGCTCTTTGTCTAATAGATATATGTTGTTTTGGTGGGATGTTCTTAAAGAAGTTCCTTCAAAATGGGTCCGCAGCATCAAGATAAATAATAGGAGTCCGGGCACGGTGGCTCACACCTGTAATCCCAGCACTTTGGGAGGCCGAGGCAGGTGGATCACCTGACGTCAGGAGTTCATGACCAGCCTGGCCAACATGGTAAAACCCCGTCTCTACTAAAAATGCAAAAATTAGCCAGGTGTCGTGGCATGCCCATGTAATCCCAGGTACTTGGGAGGCTGAGGTGGGAGAATTGCTTGAAGCCAGGAGGCGGAGGCTGCAGTGAGCTAAGATCACACTACTGTACTCCAGCCTGGGCGACAGAGCAAGAGTCTGTCTCAAAAAAAAAAAAAAAAAAAAAAGGAAATAAATAATGGGAAAGCCAGGTGCAATGCATAAAAAATTTAATCCCAACACTTTGGAAGGCAAAGGTGAGAGATTGGCTTGAATCCAGGAATTTGAGACCCCCGCCCCGTCTCTACGAAAATAATTTTTTGCCAAGTGTGGTGGCACATGCCTATAGTGCCAGCTGTTCTCAAGGCTGAAGTGGGAGAATGGCTTGATCCCAGGAGTTTGAGACTGCAGTGAGCCGGGATTGCGCCACTGCACTCTAGCCGGGGCAACAGAACGAGACATCTCAAAAAAAAAAAAAAAGAAACAAACAAAAACAAAAAAAGAAGAATGGGAGAGCAGATTTTCCTTGTCTGCCTAGTTACATACTGAGTTGGAAACTAGAGGCCTGATTTTTTGAGCCTGTCACAGAGCCTTAAAATTGTTTAAATTATTCATCAACTTTTAAAAATTAAGACTGGGTTTACCACTTCTCTGGGAAATCTAATCCAGCAAAAACAGGTCCACCTATCTGAACGGAAACCGGCAGCTGCTCTTTTTTTTTTTTTTTTTTTTTTTAAGAGATGGTGTTGGCTGACGCCCTTTTCAGCCTCAGCCTACCTGTACCCAGGTGAAAAATTAAAAAAAAAAAAAAAGAGATGGCGTCTCCCTTTTTTGCCCAAGGGATGCTCCCGCCTTAACCTCCCAAAGTGATAGGATTACAGGCATGAGCCACTGTGCCCCTCCTGGGCAGCTGTTCTTAGGCTGCCTTGTCCCCACCCTGTCCCCACCCTGCCGCCTTCCTCTGTTTGCTTCACTCTGATATGTGTATCTTTGCAAATGCTATAGGTAGAAGCTAGAATCAAGGTTCAGGAAGCCAGCCAGGCATGGTAGCTCACACCTGTAATCTCAGCACTTTGGGAGGCCAAGGCAGGCAGATCACTTGAGGTCGGGAGTTGGAAACCAGCCTGGCCAACAGGGCAAAACCCAGTCTCTACTAAAAATACAAAAATGAGTCAGGCGTGGTGGCAGGCACCTGCAATCCCAGCCAACCAGGAGGCAGAGGCAGGAGAACTGCTTGAACCTGGAAGGTGGAGGTTGCAGCGAGCCGAGATCACACCACTGCACTCCAGCCTGGGTGACAGAGTGAGACTCTGTCTAAAAAGAAAAGTTGAAATGGGGGTGGAGGTAGTCATGACAGAGGGTGTTCCCTTGTTGTACTAGAAGAAGGGTGTGCAGGCAGCAGAGTGGGGCAAGCATGCTGAGCACTGGGTCAGCCGTTGGACTAATGGGTTGCTAACTCTTCCTTGCTTTCTTGCTGTGTGATCCTGGGCAGTTTGCTTTGCTTTTGTGACCCACGCGGCTTTGTCATTGCAAATGATAGGAAATCCCAAGAGCTATCACCCAGGGAAGAAGTGACAATGGCAAGGGCTCAGAAAGCACTGGAGAAACCGACTCCCGGCGAAATCAGATTGTCAGACAACCCATCTGCACCTTCCTTTATGTTTTCTTTTTTTTCCTTTTTCATCTTCTCTAGCCATTTCATAAAAACTTCGCCCTCAAATAAACGAGCAGGTCACCAATAACCTATTGGCTTCACTACGGAACTGTTGTTTCAATTTCTAGAAACCACATTTTGTCATCATTTCATTCTTATCTCTCACACATCAATGATTGATCTCTTAAAAGAAGGCAGTTTGTCCTCCAAAAATATTGTATTCTCTTTCCAGCAAGCTTCAGGGTCCTGAGGTTCCCAGAGGCTCCTCCATCTCCCTCTGACAGATGGCCTGCCCCATCTCAGGTCTTGGATGGGAGAGTCTATAGCATTTCTCATTATGTTATTCTTTTTTACACATTTAAATCAGCCTTTGGACATTGCATATTTTAAGTTTGTTTTAGCTTTTGAATAGGAAATAGATCCAAATAGATCATTCAAAACTAAAAATAAGGCCAGGCACAGTGGCTCATGGCTATAATCTCAGCACTTTGGGAGGCTGAGACAGAAGGATCGCTTGAGCCCAGGAGTCTGAGACCAGCCTGGGCAACATAGCAAGACTCCATCTCTACAAGAAAGTAAAAAAATAAGCTGGGTGTGGTGGTACACCCTTGTTTTTTTGTTGTTTTTTGTTTTTTTTGAGGAGTCTCACTCTGTCACCCAGGCTGGAGTGCAGTGGCATGACCTTGACTCACTGCAACCTCTGCCTCCCGAGTTCAAACGATTCTCCCACCTCATCCTGCCGAGTAGTTGGGATTACAGGCACCCACCACCACGCCTGGCTAATATTTGTATTTTTAGGAGAGACAGGGTTTCACCACGTTGGTTGGCCAGGCTAGTGTCGAACTCTTGACCTTAGGTAATCTGCCTACCTTGTCCTCCCAAAGTGCTGGCATTACAGGTGTGAGCCAGCTCTCCAGGTGGTGGCATGCCCTTGTAATCCCAGCTACTCAGGAGGCTAAGGTGGGAGGATCACTCGTGCCCAGGAGTTCCAGGCTGCAGTGAACTATGTTCACACCACTGCATTCCAGGATGGACAACAGAGCAAGACTTAGTCTTTAAAAGATAATAGCAACAGGAAAATGAAAATAAAAACAATATAAAAAATATACATTAAGAAGTCCCTCACATGTGCTCTCTGGGTGGTTCTTTATGCAAACAGAACCAATATGAGTATATATTTTGATTTGCCCTTTTTTTTAGAGAAAAGGTTCCATACAACATACACTTTATGGCCTTGATTTTTTTTCTACCTAAAAATATGACCGTCTTTTAAGGAGTTATAAGGAGTAGAATATAGGAAGCTTGCTCATTCTTCCAGCTTTATAGTGTTTAGTTACATTGTATAGATTCACCACATTTATTCAGCGACTTCTTATTTCTAATATTTGCTATTGCAAATCATGATACAGCGAATACCTTGCGCATGTGTTGTTTCTTATTTGTGGACACATTTCTTCACAGCTGATTCCTAGTAGTGGTATTGCTAGCTCAAAGGAAAAATGCATTTGTGCTTTTGAGGGATTACAGTCGTGAGCCACTGTGCCTTTCCCTGGAAATAAGTTCTTAATCCAAAACTCTTTAGTGATGGGGAAGCCCTTAACACTGGATGTCTTTACCTTCAGATTTCTATTCAGTTCCTTTTATTCCCCAAAACCTGACCATTCGTGCCAAGGCTAAGCATTTTACCTGACTAGATGGGAGTGAGGGTCTAATGTCAAGCCTGCCTCTGCACATTTGGTATTTTCTGCCCCTTGCTATCTTCTAGATCTTCTCAGTAAGCCATCTGGCTAGAAGGGAGCTCCACCTTCACTGGGGAATTACTTCCTTTCAGTCTCTTTATTAATTGCTGTGGGAGTCCGAAGCACGTTCAACAGCTGCATCACAGGAGAGTTCCCTACCTGGACATCCTCCTCAGCACGTGCTTGTACTGCCTTTGTTCTGTACCAGCCTTTACTGACCTGGCTGAGGGATGGTGGAGTCTAGTGGTTAGGAGTGCAGGCTCTGGAGCCAAATTGCCCAGATTCAAATTAAAGCTCTGCCACTCATTAGCTGTGTGATATTGGACAAGTTTCCTATCTCTTTGGGTCTCAGTGCCCTCATCTGCCAAGTGGAATAATAATAGTGCCTATTTTAGCCCGGGCACGGTGGCTCATGCCTGTAATCCCAGCACTTGGGGAGGCTGAGGTGGGCAGATTGCCTGAGGTCAGTCAGGAGTTCGAGACCAGTCTGGTCAACACGGTGAAACCCCATCTCTACTAAAAATACAAAAGAATTAGCTGGGCGTAGTGGCATGCATCTGTACTCTCTGCTACTCGGGAGACTGAGGCAGGAGAATTGCTGGAACCAGGGGAGGTGGAGGTTGCAGTGAGCCGAGATCGTGCCACTGCATTGCAGCCTGAACAACAGTGAGACTCCATCTCAAAATAATAATATTAATAATAATAGTGCCTATTTCATAGGGTAGTTGTGAGCCCAGCGTCCACAGTGCCTGGCACGTAGTAAACCCTGACTGCAGTTGAGCTCCCATGGTAATGGTGGTGATGATAATGATGGCAGTGGTGGTGATGGTTGACAGTGAGGTCATGTCAGTGGTGATAACAGTGACAGTGATGTTGGTGACCATGACAATGATGTTGATGGTAATGATGATGATGGTCATGATGGCAATTACAGGCATCGAGCCCTGCCACTTACAAGCTATGTTTTTGTGACCTTGAGCAAGCAGTGCAATCACTTACCCTGTTTGTTTCTCATTTCTTCATTGGTTTGTCCCAGTAGGAATAGTACTATTCATCTAAAGCAAGAGTCTTAACAGCAGCTTGTGGGCCAGATCTGGCCTGTCATCTGTTTTTTTTTTTTTTTTAAGTCTTACTGTTTCTCCCAGTCTGGAGTGCAATGACGCCATCTCAGCTCACTGCAGCCTCCACCTCCCAGGTTCAAGCTGTTCTGCCTCAGCCTCCCAAGTAGCTGGGATTACAGGCACCTGCCACCATGCCCAGCTACATTTTTTTGTATTTTTAGTGGAGACAGGGTTTCACCATGTTGGCCAGGCTGGTCTGGAACTCCTGACCTCAGGCAATCTGCTCGCCTCGGCCTCACAAAGTGCTGGGATTACAGGCATGAGCCACTGTGCCAGTCTTTTTGTTTTTAAAATTTTTAATTTTAATTTTAGCTTTGGGGAGTGCATGTTCAGGTTTGTTATAAGGGTATATTGCATGATGCTGAGGTTTGGGCTTCTATTAACCCTATATAGTAAACCCATATGGCGAACATAGTATCTAACAGAAGTGTTTTAGCCCTTCCTCCTCTGTTTTTAAGTCCCTGTGTCTATTGTTACTATCTTTATGTTCATGTATTCCCAATGTTTAGCTCCCACTTGTACGTGACAATGTTTTTTTAAATAAAGTTTTATTGGAATGTGGTCACACCCATTGATTTGCATACTGTCTATGGCTGCTTTTGCTACAGTGGTGGAGTTGAGTAGTTGCACCAGAGACCTTGTGGACTTATGACCTTATGGCCTACATAGATAAAAATATTTACTCTCTGGCTCTTTACAGAGAAAGTTTGCTGACCCCTGGTTTAAAGCTGTGGTTGTGAGGATGCATGAGATGATGCCTCCACATAGAAACGCACCACATAGTAGGTGTCCGATATGGTGACGCTGCATCAACCAAGCATTGAACTTTTGTGAACTCAGTGCTGGGCTCTTACCTCCACCCCCACCATGCTCCTCCCACCTGAAGAGGATAAATAGAGGGAGTGATTACAATATGAATAGTTTAATTAGAAATATCACGAAATTATATTTTGCATATGTATTTTTATCATGTACTATACATTTCCATATGCATCAAATATACATGCATATTAGTCTACAGCAGAGGATATAAAAAGCTATGTCCTGTAGACTGTACTTCACGGGTTGTTTAAGACTCTTTATCAAGGGTAATTTTGGCACTGATTTTCCCTTGCCTGATGACTTCAGAAACTAACATCCAAGGAAGATGCAACTCCCCTCTAAATGGTAGTGATGAAGATTATCTTCATCTAGAGCAAAGTGTCAGAATGTGCTAACCACTGAAAATAAATCCTATGTGGAGATAAAACCTTGCTGAAATCATAAGTGGGAGAATCGTATTGTAGTTACAAAATTCAATGCAGTCACTTTTTTTTATTTTTCCCAGACAGACATTTGTTCTGTAAAGTGAAGCACACACGTGTCATTTACATTTGGCCTTATATACTGCTTCATAGCTGAAGCAGTCAGGTCACCTTGCAAAATGCAGAGGGACACCCTCTTAATTTTGCAAGTGGCGTATATTGATATTAACACCTTTTTCCACTTCCTTCTTTGAGTTGTTGTGAGAATAAATGAGATACAGGTAGGAAGACAGAGAAGCTAAGTGTAGTAGACAGGCACAGTGTAATCTGGTTACAGCACTTCCATTCTTGACAGGCAGGAGCTGTCTTTGCATCGAGCTAATCTGGAGGAGAGAGAGAGGCTCCGTGATGCCAGGACTGGACCAACCAGTTTTCCAGGGAGCTTAGATAACAAATGCGCTTAATTGAGTAAATTATCTTTGTTGGAAAATAAGGATATTATTTTCTGATTTGATGAATTTAAAAGCTTCTAATTAACTCCAGTAGAAAGATTTGCTTCTATGTTTTATTTTATTTTATTTTATTCTTTTTGTTTTGTTTGTTTGTTTTTTAAAGAGACAAGGTCTTGCTATGTTGCCCAGGCTGATCTTGAACTCCTGGCTTCCAGTGATCCTCTTGCCTTGGCCCCCCAAAGTGCCAGGATTACAAGCATGAGCCATTACATCTATCCTATTTTCACATTGTAGTAGTTAAGCTCTGTGTTCTTTGCATTAATGTAACTGGGCGACTGGACGCAGGTCTCATGCTTGTTGCTTGCAGAGTTCAATTAGTAAGAATGAGGTCTGGTAATAAGAAAGTGTACTTATTAACCAAAACTAGTAATGGAGAAGTGGTCAAATTCCTATCCAAAGTAATCACTTTCATTTGTGGAGGAAAGCAGGGGTTTAAAGGGGGAAAACTGGCCAGGCACTGTGGCTCACTCCTGTAATCTCAGTATTTTGGGAGGCCAAGACAGGTGGATCACCTGAGGTCAGGAGTTTGAGACCAGCCCGGCCAACACAGTAAAACCCCATCTCTACGAAAACAAAAAAAATACAAAAATTAGCCAGGCACGGTGGCGGGCACATGTAATCCCAGCTACTTGGGAGGCTGAGGCAGGAGAATTGCTTGAACCTGGGAGGCAGAGGTTGCAGTGAGCAGAGATCGCGCCACTGCATTCCAGCCTGGGCAACAGAGTGAGGCTCCATCTCTAAATAAATAAATAAATTAAAAGGGAAAACTTGATAAGGAAGGCATGCAAGAATTGGACTGAGTACTGTCTGTGTGTCTTGTTCTGGTGGCCATCTTAGGCCCCAGTCTACCTGGATGTGGGGCTGGCATCATCTCAACGATGGCCGGGTTGTTAACTCACCACCATGAGGTCATCTCTGGAATTTTGCAGCTGGGTCTCCAGGCTTGCTCCTTCTGTCTCAAGATTAGCCCCTGTGCTGTGTGGGAATTTGTCTCCTTAGCATCAGGTATAGTTTACACTACAATGTAAGGTGCAGGTGAATCATCAGCAGCGAGCAAGGCCATTCTTCATCCTTAGGATGTGCCAATGAAATAACGGTGCAAATTCCTTTCTCTTTGGTGAATCTTTCCCCCCATTTAGTGTTTGCATGTAACCTAACAAAATGCAGCCTCTGGTGCCTTCTGTTCAATTAGTTCTTTCCTCTGAGTGAGACATACTTGTCTACAGATTTCTGCCTTGTTTTGTGACATTGTCCCATTTACACAGGTATTTTGGGATAATAAAGTAAAATAAGCTACCAAAAAAAAAAGATTAGCCCCTGGAACTTCTAAGAAGGCACATAATTAAATATTAGTATACAATTAGAGAAATGTGAAAGGAGTATATACAGCGAGAAAGGGAGGGACATGGAGTCTATTTTTTTTTTTGAGACAGTCTGGCTCCGTTGCCAGGCGCCAGGCTGGAGTGCAGTGGCGTGATCTCTGCTCACTACAACCTCCGCCTCCTGGGTTCAAGCAATTCTCTTGCCTCAGCCTCCCGAGTAGCTGGGGCTATAGGCGTGCACCAAGCTGCCCAGCTAATTTTTGCATTTTCAGTAGAGATGGGGTTTCACCATGTTGACCAGGATGGCC
>CAUYLG010025249.1:0-12031 GCA_963573385.1 Cacajao melanocephalus
TGCATACTGTGGAAACCTGCTAGGATTAGCCCCCACTGCAGATGATGGAAAGTTGCAGATGATAGTCCTGTCTTGTGTTCTCACACCATAACAATGTGTCACTGTGCAGTTTATGAATGGAATCTAATTTAAAAACTATAAAATTATAGAAAATCATGATCATAGAAAAGTTTTATCAATTTTTTTGGTTGTTTTTTAGAGATGGGGTTTCACCACGTTGGTCAGGATGGTCTTGATCTCCTGACCTCGTGATCTGCCTGCCTCAGCCTCCCAAAGTGCTAGGATTACAGGTGTGAGCCACCATGCCTGGCAGTTTTTTATCAATTTTTAAGTAACAAGTCTATTATGTGTGTGAATATATTTAAATATTTTCTTAATTCTTTACTAGTAGATTATTGTCAAACATATAAAGGTCTATTTATAAAATAAAATATTTTTGGAACTTTTCAAAGTCATATTTAGGTGTTTTAAGACTATCAGCAATGGGGAGTTGGAATTTGTTAAGTCTTTCAAGTGTTTTTTTAGTATTACAAACTAAAAAATAGTAAGAAAGTCAGAAAACTTGCAACTTGCCAAGCATTTTAGCTTTTCTATAGAAGCAAGGGTATCTATGAGGGCACTAACTCTCTGGAGGGAGTATGGCTGATAGACCAGGCTGGGTGCCTTAAAATTTTATGGCTCATTGATCCCTTTGAAATTTTGATAAAATCTACAGGCTATCTCTTCAGAAAAATGTACACCTAGACACACATACACATAAACACACTTTTGTCTATACTATCTCAGACAGCCTGTAGATCCCCTGAAGTGCATTCATGAACTGCTTAAGGTTAATAACCTGTTATTCTTTAAAAGTTTGTGGCTTTTCAAAGACACAAAAGCAGCCCAAGTGACCCATCAATGGTAGATTAGATAAAGAAAATGTGGTACACATACACCATGGAATAATACACACCCATAAAAAGAATGAAATTACGTCCTTTGCAGCAACAGGGATGCAGTTAGAGGACATTACTCGAAGCAAATTAACGCAGAAACAGAAAACCAAATACTGTGTGTTCTCATTCATAAGTGGGGGCTAAACGTTGGGTACACATGACCACAAAGGTGAGAACAATAAACACTGGGAATTCTAAATGGTGGGGGCAGGGGAGAGATGCAAGGGCTGAAAACCACCTATTGGGTACAATATTCATTCCTTGGCAATGGGATCAATAGAAGCCCAAACCTCAGCATCAAGCAATATCCCCATGTAACAAACCTGCACATGTACCTTCTAACATTTTTTTTAAAGAAAAGTTTTCTCAATTAAAAATAAATAAAACTTTGCGGTTTTCTTGTTTGAACTATGTTAACACAGTCCACTTGAACTTAGTTTCCTTAAGTGACTTCAGGAGAGAGGTACGTTGATATCGTAAGAAATAAATTATTTGGGACATATTTTAATTTTAAATTTTAGCCAGTTTATGATCTAACCTCAGGTGAAGTCTAAGTAATTATTTCTGCTCAAAGTCCAGAGTTTTATAGCAAACAGAACATTTTGATGGGAAATGACTTTTAGGGCTCAGACTGAAAGAATTCAGACAAAACCAGAGATTGTGAAGAGGAGGCAGATTCTCCTTTTCCTGACCAGATTTATGAGTGAAATCTGAAGTAGGTAGGAAAGAATTCGAAGTAGGTAGGAAAGAATAAGGAGGTATGCAGTGGTGCTTAGCAGTGTGTTATCAAGGCAGGTGGGGTTACATGTACAGGAGGTCTGGCTGGAGGTTCCAGAGGTACAGGAGATGGTCCTGAGAACCTGGGCATTCAAGTATTGGGCAGAGAGAGTCAGAGAAAGCCTGGGCAAGAGGGTGGGTGGGAACAACTAACAATGGACATCATGGTTGACTTGATCTTGAACCTCTATCTTTGGAGGCAGGCAGTTTCACGTATTTCTTCGCTAGGACTGGGACAAGAGGCAAGCTGGATGGAGCTCACAGGTAGGAATACGTATGCAAATCTAGCAAGGATAAAAAAGTGCGAATCTAGGCCTCCAAAGCATGTGGTTTACTGTTTTGGAAAAGCACAAATATTTCTCAATATGGTCTATATGTACCTAAATGAAATTACCCACGTTAGCAGGCAAATCCTAGCATGATTTAAGGTCATTTACTCCATGGAACTCTTCTGGATCCCTTCCCTGACCCCAATCAAAATTATTAGTAAGGTGACTGAGATTACAGCTGAGTTCTCCCTGTCTCTTAAAATCTAGATTAGTTTGGATCCTGAGTAAAATTTCTGAGGACCTTGGATGATCTTTCACCTTTCATGAAGATTTTTGTTAATTCCTAAAATATTTCATTAGGGATTCATGTTCTCAACTCCAAGACTTTGTGGCTGTTCTTTGATCTTGTTCTGGCATCAACCCAAATGTGAAACTTCTTTTTCACTTTTGTACATGTGTGCACCCACACACACATGCTCATGCTCAGATTCACAAAAACTCAACTTTGAAACAACACTATGTGGTATAGAACTGGCTTTAATGATGGTTTGAAACAGATTGAAATGTTTAATCTATTTCAGCAATTTAATTGAAAATCAAATATTCAACAGTCCATAAGATGGGGACAAAGGAAGGCTGAAGTCTATCCTTGTTGTTCCCCAAACCATAGATGGAGGCTGCGTCTGCCCAGAGAAAGGGTCACCTTTTGAAACACATACAAAGACAGCATTCCAACTAATCACCAATACTTTTGCTGACCTCACCCAGAGGTGACATCTTTTCCGACTTAGTTCAAGGCTCCAGGTTGCTGCTAGCAGCAGCTCTTCCTTTGGCCACTCAGCCATATTGCACTGACATTCTTCTTAAGAGCTCTGGAAGTAGGCTGCCTGGGTTTGAACCCTGGCTTTGCCACACGCTAGCTGTGTGACAGTGGGGAAGTTACTAACGTGTATCTCATGTTCCTCATCTGTAAAACAGGAGTAACAAAGGTTTGACCTACTTTATAGGGTAATTGTGAGGACTGAACAATACATAAGCATGTAAAGTGCTTAGAAATAGTGTCTAGAACATAGTACTGAATAAATGCTAGTCATTAATGTACTCCTAAATATGTCATTTTATGCAATGAATAATATTTTATTCGTGTAATAAAATGTCTAGTCGTTTCAAGTTACTGACAGAATAAAGTTCCAACGCCTAAACCTGACATTTAGAGTCTGCTCACCACATCTATTTAGTTATATGTCCCTCTTCTTTGACATACAATAAAGCCTCCACTTAAGCCAGGATGGTTTGCTATCAACGGCTCTGTCTTACCATGTCCACCCCCAACTCTAAGCCTCTGCTTGTGTTGCTGAAGACACCTGATCGCACAATTCCCAGGACACATTCTCAAAAGACACCTGATAAATGCACATGAAGGTCAAAGTCATAAAAAAAAATTCTTCTCTACTGATGAGCGAAAAAATAGAGGAGGAGAGAAATCTGAGCTCATTAGCTGGCAGTAAATGAGAATTTAAATAGAAGGCTTTTATTGGGACGTTTATTACCTTTGACTACAGATGTTCACCATAGTATATGTCTACCATAAGCACAACTACAAGGCAAACACCTCCCCTCATTCTTTTCTTCTAACATTTTTCACTTAAATTAAGGTACCAATGATACCTCTCTTAGAGATATCCGATCTTACGCAAGGATTAAAGTCTAAAATACATGGTGTTACAAAGACTGACATTTTAGACTTTAGCTGAGGAATGAAATGTGTAATTTTTTTCCGCGTTGCCTTCAAATATCACCCTTTGGGCTGTTGCTTAATTTGCAGGAACGCGAACATAGTTTGAATGTTAATTAACAAAACGGGAAAATGAAAAAGATAAAAGAGGAAGGGCATCCTGACCCCTAGTGTTTACTTTTCTGCCCGACTTCATTGGTAGTGGTTGTGCTGCTACTTCAGAATATGTAATTGGTCTTTTTACCATCCTTATGACCCAGTTCTTCCTGTTTTGTGACTATCACTTTGGTGAGAGAGAAAGGCTAAATGCTATTGATTTCCTTCTTTAATTTTGGTGATTATTTCCCATCCCCAGAGGAAAAAGTCATCTGAGAAGCAATCTCAAAAGCTGCTAACAATCTGGCAAGGAATTTAGAGAGCAGATGAAGCTACTGAGAAGTTTTTAGGTGCCCATGGGTAAATTAAACAGCTGGGTTAGCTGACCTTTTGCTTTTGAAGCTGGCATCCGATGAAACTTCACACAGCGGGCAGAAGATCTCCGAGGTCCTGACAGGAAAGACGCTGATCCACGGATCTCAAAAACACACGGCTGGAAGTAGGAGACCTGTGTTCCGTTCTGAGCTCTGTCATTAGATCTTTTAACTGTTCCGTGTCTTAGTTTTTCACATATGGAAAACAAAGGGCCAGTCACTGAAATATTTATTGAGCACTAGGCATTGTTTGAAGTGTTAGAGATGGGGCAGTGAACAAAATGGACAAGATTCCCACTCTTTGTATGTTGGGGTGGGGAGTATGCAGGGAATGGAGATGGTCAAGAGAAATGTAAATTAATACAGAAGAAAATTTCAGATACTGATAATAGCTATGGAGAGAAGAAACCCAGGTGGAATTCAAGAAAGTGACAAGGGATGGATTAAGGAAAGCCTCTCAGAGGAAGCTGACGTTTAAGCTGTACTGAAGGATGAGAAAGAGTTAGGACGTGGGGCAGCCATTCCCCAGGAGAAGGCAGAATTGGTGCAAAGAAAGACTCTAAGGCAAACAGTAGGTTAGTGTCTTTTAGGGAACTGTTATGAAGAGCGAGAAGAGAGTGACTGGAGATGTGACTGAAGAGGTGGACAGCGTCCACACAAGACCTCATTGACGTTGTAAGAAAACTTTGAATTTATTCTTATTGCCATGTAAACTCATCAAAGCAGCATTTGCTGTTCAACAGAAACATAATGCAAGCCACACATATAATTTTAAATTGTCTAGTAGCCTCAATTAAAAGTAAAAAAAAAAAAAACCCAAACAGATAAATTTGATTAAGATATGTCAGTTAACATATATAAAATTATTTCAACTTGTAATCACTCTTAAAATTATTAGTGGGCTATTTTACATTCTTTATTTTTTATATTAAGTCTTTGAAAACCCTGTGTGTATTTTACATTATTAGCACATTCCAATTTGGATCCAAAATATTCATTGGGAATATTTGATCGGCATTGAGATTTCCTAAAGTCTACAATTGAAATGGTACATTCATATACCCAAGTTATTCCAAATATAGTCAAATGCTTTCCAATAATTATCAATTTTTAAAACTTAATCAAAATTAAACAAAAATAAAAATCTACTTGGTCAGCTGCACTAGACCCTTTTCAAGTGTTCAATAGGTACATGTGACTACTGGCTGCCATATTGGACAGCACAGCGTATGAGGGTTTTAAACACAAAGTGACAGGAGTTGATATGTTTGAAAAGGATCACTGGTTGCTATGCCATGTCATTTCTTTAAATGACTATGGCACAGGAAGTGTGATACAGGGAACTGACAAGACTAAAATCAGTAAACATTCTCTGTCAAGAGCCAGATAATAAGTACCTTAGGCTCTGCGGGCCATATAGTCTCTGTCTCCGTAACTCAGCTCTGCTCTTGTAAAGCAAAAGCAGTCATAGGCAATACATGAAAGATTGAACATGGCTGCGTTCCAATAAAACTTTATTGAGGGACACTGGAATGTGAATTTCATATAATTTCACATGCCATAAAATATTATTTGTTTTTTACAATAATTTAAAAATGTAACTAGTATTCTTAGCTTTCAGGACATACAAAAAGAGGCAGCAAAGCCAGATTGTGAGCTGCAGTTTGCTGTCCCCTGGTTTAGCATTCTGTGGTACCAGTCCTGGTGGTGAGAGGTGCTAGTGTTGAAGAGCTGACGGTGTAGCGGGGGATGAATGGGATTCCTGCGATAGAGCAGGCTGGACTTGCTGATTCTTTGGGTGTGGGGAGTGAGAGAAGAGAACAGCCAAGAACAAAGCCAGCCACTAGGCTTCATTTTGAGCCCAACTGGATGATTTCTAAAGTTCCTTTTAGTGCCAACCATTCGTGATCTATGATCTTTAAGATGAACCAACTTTTTTTGGACAAACTTTTGGAATGATATTCTTCCTTTTTGAGTGGATGGATTCCAATATCTGAAAATTGCAAACCTGGAGATTTTCTCTGCTAAAGGAGTGTTGTATATTTTAGCTCTTCACTGACAGCCTCATTAAGCCATTTTATAATTTTAAAATTTATATGTTGTAAAATTTCATGCATCTTAAAAGAAACTTTTGCATGTACCAGTGATATATTTCATTTCTGTTCAGCTATGATCCTGTTTAAATAGGTTAAACCTGCTTGTTTTAAAACAGCTTCTAACGGAATTCTAGATCATTTAGGTCCTTCCCTCCCTTCTTTTTGTTTCATCCTATTGTCGTGATCTCCCAGTGAGCAAAGGTTCCATGGATTAAAACAGTTAATTGATTTTGTTTTTAGCTTTTATTTGAATGTATCCTTTCTCCTCAAATACATTATGCAGCTCCAAAGAAACTCATAAATTATAGACAAAGCAAAAGTTAAAATTAGATCTGAGTGTGGTATAATGCCCAAAGGAAAGTATTTGAAAAGGTTACAAGCTGTCAAAAAACAATTTGTATGGTTAAAAGCCACACAGTTAGATGCTGTTAATGGAGTATCTGTAATGATTATTTGGGCATTGCTTGCTTATTATGCCTCTGTGGCAACTAAGTGTGTTACTTTGGAAACCAGAGAGACCTGGAATCTGGCACCTATTATGCCGGAGAAGATGTGTGGAGGAATGTGCTTTTCCACATCAAACAATCAGTGCCTCTTCTTTCTCCAGATTTTGATAATTCCCCGCCCCTCCCAAATATTCATTGGTGCTTATTGCAAAAATAAAGACTAGTTACTTCAGTGAAAGAATCATAAAGTCAATCATGTGGATAAAATTACTGAGCTATCCAGCCAGCTGGTCTCTATTTGGCTCCACTTTGGTTCATTAGTTTATGGGGCGAATTCACTCCATATTTAAGGAAAGCAGAAACGGCATCAAAACTAGTTTGTAATTAATTGCAGCTTTTTAGAAAGGAATGCATTTGCAAATTGAGAATATGCAACGTCAGATCCTGCTTTCTGATTGTGTTGTGAACCTGTCTAAAATGTAACTTTCTTTCATGTTTATGTTAATGCTGGGTACAGGTTATACACCTTTTCAGGCAAGAACCATTACTATCTGTGTTTAAAGAGTGTCTTTTGCACAACTTCAAAACTTTAACATATTATGGGTTGGCCAGAGCATGTGCATCTCCAAACAATATGAGTCATTTGGATGCCTAACAATATAATCTCAGCACCTTTCATTGTATTGCCATGCAGGTGATTAGACGGGCCTGTGCAACTGTAGGCTGACATTGAAATGACTGTCCATCACAAAAGCATTGTGGTTTCCAACCTTTATTAATGGTAAAATGGCTAGTTTTAATTACTTGGGCATTTAATGGACCCATGAATAACAAATATATGATTCTCTTGATTTGGAAACCTTTTATAAAAGGACATAAAAGCAGTCAAGCAACTCTAGAACAGGGCCTCCATGCCTCTAGCTCCTCGTAACAAGGGCCAGTGCAAAGAAACAAAATGTTTCAAAGAAAAGGAATCCAGTAGATCAGAGCACTATTTAATGCGAACTCTCATAAACACAGAAAGGAAAAATCTGTTGAACAAAGAAGCCAAATGTCATAAATATGCCTCCCTGTGTCAAAGACTTGGAATTCTTGCTCACAGAGCACAACAGGCAAAGGCAAAACAGATCTTCACTTGGCTACTGATGATGGAAACAATCCGCCTCAGAGTAAGTCAAGCTACCGACAAAAACATTTCTTTGGAAGTGATGGTTATTTAGGATGTAAGCCCTGTGGCTCAAGACTGAGCTCAAAATGTGTTCCGGAGGATGTCCAAGTACAGAAATCTCTACCAGATGCCATGAGACACAAAGACCACAGAATATGCCATGACATTTGGACCACCTTTCTCATCCCCCATTTGTCTCCAAGTCCTGGACCATCTGAACTTGTAAGAAATCATCCATGAATTGAAAGTTAAAGAAGAGGTCAGAAATATGTAAGTAGATCACCATAAAAATAAATCGGTTTCAAATTAGAGAGTTTTAATTATCTCATTTGGCATTAGGAAACGAAGGCCCAGGGTAAAAATGTTAAAGTAACTTGCTCAGAATTATCTATTTGCTTAGCATACTTGGGATAATCTGCAGAGCATTTTACAAAATGTCTTCAACATGTGATTTAATTAAATTCTCAAAAAAAAATCTTGTAAGTAGGGAAAGTTTTATCTTCAAAATTTTACAGATAAAGGGACTGAAATTCAAACAGATAATTTGCCCAAGACAACACAGCTTGGGAGGCATGATCCCTTCAAGAAGTTTCTTTTGGACTCTGTGAACTTCCCATTATTCTAAATTGCCTCCAAATTCAAGTTCCTTTTTCTCCCCATGCAGTAGTCAAGTGCAATGAAAAGCTAAAGCATGAGGAAAGGAAGAAAAAGGGGCAGAATTACCTTTGCATCTAATTCCACAGGTGATAGCTTTCTTAATTAAATTTGCTGAATACCACCTCACCAGAGTGGTGGAAGAGAAAAATCTAGAACTCTGGTAATGCTGCTTCATAGATTAGCCACTCTTTGCACTTGTACAAGCTATTCTTCCTCTTCTTAGAAGACCCTCAACATTTCCTCTCAAAATCCCCTCAAAATGAATGTGGTCTCAAGAAAAGGAAAAATGAATTTTGCTTAAAAAAACAAACGACATAGTGCCCTAAGAAATGTTTCACATCAAAAATGCAACTTTAATGGCCTAAGTTATATAAATGATACATAATAAGACATTCTAATTACCTATTATTTACATGTGTGTTCTAAGAATTACTGAAAATTAATTGGGAGCAAGATTAACAATTTTAATCACTTTATGAAATATTCATGAGCATTCATAAAAACCACCAGACATTTCTTTAATGAATTAATGATACTTAATATCTTTTCACAGAATTTAAGGATGGGAAAATCCCCATTAGACATTCAGCGTATGTTTCTGAAGTTACTGTCAGTCTCCCTGCAGAAAGGGCTACCACACATTGTTCTTAGCTGACAGATCTATCCATAGTCATGCAAGCGATTCTTTACTGCTTTTAATAATGAACTAGATTCTCCCATCATAGTCAATTGGACATGACAACAACAATAACAAAAATATCCTTGCAGATGGATAGCACTTACACTTTTCAAAACATACATTCTGGTCTCGGGGCAGGAAATCCATTGATTGTTTTTCATAGCCACTGTTAGGCCAGTCTGAGCTCTAGGTTTCAGGAACATCTAGACTCTTAGGGCAAGAGTTGAAATTGCATTTCTTTGTAATGGAAATGAAAAAGAATTGAGATGAAATGGTTACGGTCAGCAATCTGCAAGAGGGGTACACACTGTGTATCTACTGAGGTGCTGAAATGTGTTCTTCTTATCTTAATTGGTTGTATTCTCCACCCACCCCCTATGCTTGCCCCCATAAACTTTCTTTAAATCCAGCAGGGATAAACTAGTTTTAATAAGGATTAAAATAAACAAACTAGAGAAACGAATTTTAACAGTATGTCAAGGAAGTATTACTGACAAAATAGAAGGAGATAATAGATGAAAAAGGGATATTAAAAAAGCAAAGAAAAATCTGATGCATAATTTAAGCACATGGGATACTCAACAGAGACTTACCTTTGTTATCATCCTCATCAAGATGTTTTCAAGACTATTCAGGGAGAGCATACTTGGCTCTCTTGATGGAAATTTTGCTGATTCTATTTCTGAGGGTGTTTCAGTGAACTTTTAGATAATCTTTTAATTTCTAAGGCTAGATTCATGAGAATCAGCCACTCAGAATTCTATCACTTTTGAATGAGCTTGGAAATCTGATTTTTTAGTATAAAAAGTGGAGGACAAGAACTGAGACTTGCGAGAATCACCAAGTGCAGACATTTAATGAAACACCTGAGCAGTGAGGGCTGTTGCTAGCTATTAGCATTATTACATCCATGATGAAAAGAGACATTGCAGAGTTGGAAAATGGGTAAACAGGTCAATTCTTAGAGGAACTTTATATTTTATCCTGATTTCGTGCCATTGTGACTTTACAATGCAGGTTAAAATTCTAAAATTTTAATTATTTTGAATTTTCAAAATTATCTTAGATGCTCAAATACTTAAAAATTTACTGTATGACTTGAGTAAGAAAGTATTATCCATGGGCATTTGAAAACTAATGAAATGTGAAAACATGAGGAAAAAAATCATCTGGAATTTCTCCTACCCAGAGAGAACTGCTGTTAATATTTGGGTGTATGTCTGTTCTACATTTTTGTGCATGAAATGTGTTAAACATTTTAAAATTTTAAAGCAAAATCTGGACTATTTAATAAAAATTCAGCCCATGTAGAAAGGTTTAAAACAGAAAGGACAAATCTCCTTTTCTGTACCAAGATAAGTAGCTTTAACAGTTTTTATTTTTCAGTTATTCTGATAGTTACTCTTGTAAATGTAAATACTAAATTTTATCTATTTAGTTCTAGCTATATCAAAAACATCTCATGACTTCTCATCAGTGCATTTTTATCTCTAGGCTTGATTTCTGCTAATTTGAATTATATTATCTTTATGACATTAAAGAATGTGTTCTATAATTTATTAACCTTAGGCAATATCTAATGATGTGATTTTTGTTGATTTTTTTGGTTATATTATCTTTACCTTTTCAAGTTATAACATTTGCATTCCATTATATAATTAAAATTAACTGTAACTAAGACTTCATGTTTTGTTTCTAAGTCTAAAAATTTAAAATTAATAAAATAGGCTTTATAGTATTATGATTATATAAATGTTATTTATTGCAGAATCAAATAATGTAAATAGATCCACAGAAGTAGTATAATGAACCTGAAATCACTAAACCCCTTTGAAGAAAAATATTCCTAGCATAATATATGAAGGTATGTCAGTATATCTTTTTAAATTGTTTGAACTTCCTTCACTTCCTCTCATTCATACTCAGTTGATAGCGTTTCCTTTTATCTTAAGTCATCATCTAGCTTGTATTCTTTTTTATTTTTCTTGGGCATCCTTCTTAATGAATGGTTTTAATGGGAGGGGCTTGAGTGGTAAGTTTTCTGAGTCTTGTCTGGTAATGTTTTTGCTTTTACACTTGAAAAGTATAGATTCAAATGGTTTCTTCTCAGATTATTAGAGGAATTGCTCCATTGTTTTGTAGCACTCAAAGGTAATTTCAATTATCTTTTGTGCTAATCTTTTTCTTTTTCTTTTTCTTTTTTTTTCTAAGATGGAATCTTTCTTTGTTACCCAGGCTGGAGTGCAGTGGTGGGAATCTTGGCTCATTGCAACTTCCACCTTCTGGGTTCAAGTGATTCTCCTGCCTCAGTCTCCTGAGTAGCTGGGACTGCAGGCTCCTGCCACCATGCCCAGCTAATTTTTGTATTTTTAGAAGAGATGGGGTTTTACCATGTCAGCCAAGCTGGACTTGAACTCCTGATTGCCAATCTGTTTTATTGGCACTCTTCTATTATTTAGTTTGTATACTAAAGTTTCTATTCTCTTATTCATATTTTTAATCCTTTTAATGTCTACAATAACGCCATATCTCCTATTGCTCTTTTCTTATTGTGGCCTATTTGGATTTTATGCATATTCTAGCTTCTTTAGTCTGAGAAAATTAATTACAAATTTTAAAAAGCTTTTTTTGGGCTGGGCAAGGTGGCACATGTCTGTAATCCCAGTACTTTGGGAGGCATAGGTGAGAGGATCACTTGATCCCAGGGACTTGAGCCCAGGCTAGGCAACATAGTAATGAGGGAATGTGTTCTCTTTCCGGGCCCACAAGGGGGAGTAGTTTTAAGGGCAAGAAGTT